>JAWRVF010000239.1:0-280000 GCA_036785485.1 Physcomitrellopsis africana | reverse complement strand
ACTGACACAACTAAGACCTTTTCTTTTGTGTATAAAAACGTTTTTTGAATAAATAATTTATAGATTCATGATTAGATTGTAGAATTTGGATTTTTTTTGGGTTGTATTCTGTTGAATATTTATATATTTCAAAGGTATGCATCCTTTAAATTGCAAAAATCTGCCAAATTATATATATATATATATATATATATATGATTTTTGGCTTCTTCATACAGTCTATTTTACAAGCAAAGAGGAAAGAGAATATACAACAAAAGAAGAGATATGAAGTTGGATTAGGAAAGCTTGCATCTAGTTCTCAACAGGTTGCTGTAATGCAAGCAGAACTCACAGACTTAATGCCCAAACTCATTAAAACGGTACTCCTTTGCATCATCCCTAAACTCTCTTCTAAAATTCAATACGCTTTAAATTAATTACAAAATGCATAAATATCTTGCATGACCACTGCTGTTTATTTCTTATTTTGTAATCAAATGCATTTGGTTCAACAAGAAAACCACGATTCCACACTTAACAACAACAACAAATAAAATAAATAAATAAATAAAACATGCACATGCATGATTTCAAAACAAGTTTTTCAGAGAACATCCAAATTTCTCCTCCAAATAGAAAAGCAATACAATCACAACAATTCAGTCCAACAGATTACGAAAGCCTTTTTGCTTTCCTCTCTCTCGACATTGTAGTTCCAAAAATACAAAACACCAATCGGTCAAGTATAATGAATTAGGTAGAAGCACAGATTTGGTATTAGCATCCAGAACAAAACAGAGGAAATCTCACCTTTGTGTGAACTTGCATGTCCAGGTGGGCGAAGTGGAAGTGATGATGAACGTAGTGGAAAAAGAAAAAGTGGAGAAGGTAACATATAAAACACAAAAAAAAAACTGCTTAACACAATCCTCTATCTCTTCAATAGAACTATAATACATGTACACATGTGTATCTCTCTCTCTCTCTCTCTCTCTCTCTCTGTGTATATATATATATATATATATATATATGTATATGAGAGTGTGTGTATATGTGTGGATTCGTGGTGAGCAGGTGGAGCCAAAGAAGGCGGTGGTGATGGTGGACGAGGCCGAGGCAAACAAAGCAGCGAGCGCAGCCAAAGTGATCAAGGATGAGTGCGAGGCCGCGCTGGCCGTGGCGATGCCAGTGCTAGAAGAAGCACTCGCGGCGCTGGACACGCTCTCCGTGAACGACATCAACTACGTGAAGAAGCTCGCAAATCCTCCCTACCTCATTAAGCTAGTGCTGGAGGCTGTGTGCGTAATCCTGGAGGTGAAGCCTGCCAAAGTACCCGATGGCAAAGGAGGCCAGATGATGGACTTCTGGAAGCCCTCCATCATCCTCCTGAATGACAAAAATTTCCTCCAAAACTTGAAGGACTACGACAAGGACAACATCAAAGCCCCCATCATCGAAAAGATCCGCAACGTGTATGTTGCCAACCCGGAGTTCACGCCTGCTAAGGCTGCCAACGCGTCGGCTGCCGCGGAGGGCCTTTGTAAATGGATCATCGCTATGGATAAGTATGACGCCGTTGCGAAAGTTGTCGCCCCCAAGCGGGCTAAGCTCATGGAAGCGGAGGCAGCGTACGAGACTGTTATGGTTGGGTTGCGCGAAAAGCAAGAGGACTTAAAAGGCATCCTTGCGAAACTGCAGGAGTTAGAAGATGATCTTGACTCTAACATGATGAAAAAGGAAAATCTGCAGGTGAGTGCTCGTGGGTCCTTACAAAACCGTGAAGTGATCGGTTTGTTTGAAGAAGTAGAGCTCAGCATGTAAGTTTTGTGTTCAAAGTAGAGCTGCTGTGTTTCCAGCTTGAAACTCAAGAATGTGGATGTGGGTGATGGAGAATTGTGCAGCATGAAGTGAAGATGTGCACGATAAAGATTGAGCGTGCGGAGCAGCTCATCGGTGGGCTTGGAGGCGAAAGAATCCGGTGGATTGCTCAAGCCGAAGAGTTGGGCGAAGCATATCCGGCGTTGACCGGAGACAGCCTGCTCTCCGCCGCCATTGTGGCTTACCTTGGTGCTTTTACCTCTGGGTGTGTATATCCTCCTTAAGATTTCATCATGGTAATAAAACCAATTTTCGAAAAATGTCAAAAAATTTGGCCGAAAGCGAACACAAACACAAACACACATTGCTTTCCACATTGTGATTTTCATCCTTTTTGGTTAGTAACTGATTTCTTGTTATGTTTTAATTTGTGTTAGATACCGGCAGAGGATTTTAGAGGCGTGGAGGAAGATTATCAAAGACTTGCGATTCCCTCATTCTGCGAATTACACTTTGACATCAAAACTAGGGAATCCAGTAGAGATCCGAGAATGGATGATTTTCGGACTACCCAATGATCCTGTGTCGGTCGACAACGGTATCATTGTTGCCAATGCTCGTCGCTGGCCTCTCATGATCGATCCCCAGGTTACAACAAAACCAAACTCTCATGTTATTCACCCTTCCGCCACATAAACAGCCAGCTAAAACAGACCACATATGTATATATATATATATATATATACACATACATACACATACCTGTGTGTCACTGTGGAAAGTGTTGTGTAAGTAGGAAAACTGAAAGTACAATGATAAAACGATAGTAAGTGGGAGTGGATCAATCTAAACAGGGTCAAGCAAATAAGTGGGTGAGAAACATGGAAAAGGAACGAAACCTACAAATCATTAAACTTGGCACGGACTATATACGAACGCTTGAAAACGCCATTCAATTCGGTCAACCTGTTCTTCTCGAGAACATTGGCGAAGAAATCGATCCTTCCCTGGAGCCTGTGCTGCTGAAACAAGTACGCTGGCTTCGACATGTTTTGACCTTCAAAACTGTATCCATACTGTTGATTTACGGCAGCTTATGCTAAAAATCGGACCCACTAATATGTCTCTCTCTCGCTCTCTCTCTCTTCCACACACACACACACACTCACCATTTTCAACTACATGAATGGCAGATTTTCAAATCGGCTGGAATGATGTGCATCAAGCTGGGCGACACCATTGTCGAATACAACAATGACTTCAAGTTCTACATAACAACGAAGCTGCGGAACCCGCACTACCTCCCGGAAACGTCCGTGAAGGTGACGCTGTTGAACTTCATGATCACGCCGGAGGGTTTGGCGGATCAGTTGCTGGGGGTGATGGTGGCGCAGGAGCTGCCGGACCTAGAGCGGCAAAAGAATGAGCTTGTGCTCAGTGGCGCGGAGAACAAGCGGAAGCTCAAGGAGCTGGAGGACCAGATCCTAGAGGTTCTTTCCAACAGTGAAGGGAACATCCTGGAAGACGAGTCCGCCATCCGAATCATTTCGGAAGCCAAAGTCGTCGGTACCGACATTGGAATCAAACAAGTAACAAACCTAAACTGCATCGCACACCTTCGGCATTTCCTACGCCGCCATTGACGGAGGCTATTAATATTCTAATGTGTGTGATGGCACTGCAGGCTCAAGCAGAGATCACCGAGAAGGAGATTGACGAGGCCCGGAAAGTTTATGCTCCCTCCGGAGTGTACACTGCTGTGATGTTCTTTTGTATATCCGACCTAGCAAACATTGATCCCATGTATCAATACAGTTTGCCCTGGTTTGTGTCATTGTTCATCATGTCCATTCAAAACAGTGACAAGACCACCGACTTGGGGAAGCGGCTTGACATCATTGCTGCACATTTTCTATACTCACTTTACCTGAATGTTTGCCGATCTCTGTTTGAAAAGGACAAACTATTATTCTCGTTGTTGTTGTGTACAAGACTGCTCAGAATGCGGGGGGAGGTGAACCTTCAAGATTGGTTGTTCTTTCTCACGGGTATTCTGTCACACTAATATCATCCTTGCATGGTTTTAAATCTTTTGGTGTCTTCCCAGCTGGTTTATCTTTTATTGATGTATGCGTACTGCGTTGTGCATGACTGAATTTTCATATTCTTATACAAAAGTACACTCTCTACATAAACTTTAGTTTTCTCTGCAATGTGGGGACATCACCCGATACATTAGCTGTGGAATCAACATTTGCAATACCTTCGGATTTTTATGGAATGTTTCTGGTTTTATTCGAAAGTCGAAATTAAGAGTTACATTGAGGTTGATGTTGATAATCTAACCTTTTTCCACAAAGAGGATGTCAAGATGGAACTGAAGAACACACTTTCATGTTGACACGAATCAAAACTCTCTATGGCGACAAGCTTCACACACACACATGCACACACACAACAGAAATCCCGCGTTTTCATCTCGATCTGAACCAAACGTGGTTCCGTGGCGCGTGTCTGATGCTGCAGGGGGGATGGCCAGTGGTGAACCAGCTCCAAATCCAGCTCCAAGCTGGATCACTGGAAGGTCATGGACAGAACTTGACCGACTGTCAAAGGTTGCTGCCTTCACTGGCTTAAGTGATCACGTTGCTGCCAACCTCCCTGACTGGAAAGCACTGTTTGACTCGCTGGACCCGCACAAGATGCTCTTACCTGGATCGTTTGCCAGCCGACTGACGGGGTTTCAGAAGCTACTGGTGCTGCGTTGCATACGCCCAGACAAAGTCATCCCTGCTATCCAAGACTTTGTGATAGAGAATTTGGGGGCGAAGTTCGTGCTGCCACCGAATTTCAACCTGGATGCTTGTTACCGGGACTCCAGCGCATCGTGCCCGCTGATCTTTGTGTTGTCCCCAGGAAGCGACCCAACTGCTGCTTTGCTAAAGTATGCAGCCGACATGGGAATGTCAGAAAAGTTTGCACCCATTTCTCTTGGACAAGGCCAGGGACCCAAGGCCAAGGTTCTCATTGCCGATGCTCAGACTTCGGGTCAGTATCGCACGCGATATGTGCTTCTCACTGCCACACAAATAATATATACATATATATATATATATATATATGAAGGTTCAATTCTCTGATTTCTGGAACATATTATGCACCTACAAAAGTGTAAGTAAAACAAATGGAGGTTTTTGTCTTGTTCCACGCTGATCTGGTTACATCTTTATTTTGCACAGGTTCGTGGGTGCTCCTCCAGAATTGTCATTTGGCACCATCATGGATGCCCGAGCTAGAAAGGATTTGCGAAGCTGCTGGTTCTGATTGCAACCACGACTACCGCTTGTGGATGACCTCATATCCCAGCCCAAAGTTTCCCATCACCATTTTACAGGTGTCATATCGCCACAACACGTGATTTATAGTTAGAAGGATACATTTTTGTTTAAATTTACAGATGCTTACTGACTGCAGTAAGTTGGATCCTGACTTTCGCTGAAATTCTATGTGCTCAGAATGGAGTTAAAATGACGAACGAACCACCGAAAGGTCTCCGCGCCAACATAAGAAGGTCCTACTTGCTGGATCCAATTGCTAACGAGGAATTTTTCGAGAGCTGCGACAAACCCCATCTCTTCAAAAGCTTGTTATTTGGGTTGTGTTTCTTCCACGCTGTAGTGCAAGAGCGCCGGACATTTGGTCCGTTGGGGTGGAACATCCCCTACGGATTTGACGATGGAGATCTACGAATCAGGTGCTCGTTGCGGATTTCCCACTCTCATGTTGTTCTTGTCTGTGATCCATTGAAAAAACAGAAACTTAACTCGGAAAATTTGTATTCAAGTATGCTTTGCCCAATTCAATGCATGGAATTAAAAGTATTTCTAAAACCACAGTCTAATCTGGAAGGGGGTGGGCGGTGACGTGGTGCGTGTGAATGTAATAAAAGTGTGAGGCAGCTTCACATGTTTATCCACAACACAGAAGAAGGCAAACAAATCCCGTTGGAAGCATTGAATTATGTTACAGGGGAGTGCAACTACGGTGGACGAGTGACAGGTCAATGCCCAACTCCATACAAACCTAGACATTCCGTTTGCACCAAAAGCAACTCACATGCTTCAATTCAGATAAAATTATAAACTGTGAACGAAAGACTTTGATACCAGGTCACTAAATGATTCGAATTCGTCATGTGCAGATGACAAGGATAGAATCCTACTGACAACCATTCTGCGAACGGCGTATTGCATGAAAATGACGGAGGAAGGGTACGCGTTGTCGGAGTCCGGCCTCTACCGAACGCCTCCAGTGGGGAGCTTGGAAGATTACATGGCGTATGTGGAGACCTTCCCTGTGATTCCAGCCCCGGAAGCCTTTGGATTGCACTCAAACGCAGACATCACCAAGGATATGAACGGAACGACTTTGATCTTGTATTCGTTGCTGCTTGCTTCATCGGATGCCATCGGTATGAATGGATCGTCTTCCTCAACCAACAGTTCAGTTTATCCACTTCAGGAGCAGAGTTTTACCCACCGGGCGAGGGTTCTGACGAACTAGATGATTGATTTTGTATGAGAGTAGGTACTGAAGGAAAAGCCGGAGGCAGTGGAGGTGGAGAGGTCAAATCGGTGGTATTAGCCATGATCAAAAAATTGCCACCTAATTTCGACATAGAAACCACGCAGCTCAAGTACCCAGTTCTGTATGAAGAGAGCATGAACACCGTTCTTACACAGGAAATGACTCGCTTCAACAAGCTACTCTCGACGTGCGCGGCCCTTCTTCACACCCCATTTTTGCTTCTCTCTATTTCCCGCTCTAAAACATATCATAAACTAATCTAAAAGAGTCCTTAAGTAAATGACTATGTTTCAAGTTACTACTTCTATTCAAATCTTTAAAACTGATAACATTTCATTTTTTAGGAATAAGCAAATGCAACTTGTGGGAGAATTCTTTTCCCTGTTATGAGTCTTTGGCATCCACTCTGAAAATCCACAGTCAGAAACATTGTTCAAACTTGAGCTTAGAAATTAGAAACGTGGGCTCGGGATGGAGCCAGGATTCGAGTCTCTCTGCAGACAATAGAGAAGGCCATCGATGGATTGGTGCTCATGTCCGGAGCTCAGGAAGAAGCGTTTCGCAGCATTCAAGTCAACATGGTTGCATCCTTTTCTCATCTTATTTAATTCCAATATTGTTGTGATCATAAAACGCAAGTCTGCAGAACCTTGAGAGTGTTACAAAAGTGACAAACTTCCCTCGTGCCGTATTTCCGCAACCATGAAAAACGACACCACAGAAAGCTAGGAGCACTTCTTCGACAATCTTCTGATGCTAATGGTGTTTTGTGCACAGCTCCCTGCAATGTGGGCGAAGGTTTCGTATCCATCGATGAAGCCGCTGGCGTCGTACATGAAAGACCTTCTGGAACGTATTGAGGTGTGTCTCGCACGTCCGCACTTGAGTTGATTTGTTCGCAAACTTTTCACAAAATTCTCAAAGTACAGTTTTCTAGTCTTAGAAACGTTGTTCACAAATCCGTGTTCGCCCGTCAGAGCTCTTTTGAAAATTACTAGACCTTTGCCGAATATTGGTCCCACGCCATAGTTCTGGTTTATGTACACCGTACATTGAGCGAGAAGAATCAAGCATATTTCAACGACATTACCATAACTTCGAGATTGCAGTCAAAGCAGATCGTCGATACTGCTCTTCATACAGGTTTTCTCTGGGGTTCTATCGACATGTCTACAAATCCGTGATCGCTGTCAAACGTGGTAAGGACATAATGCAACTGGGCTTCGTGAACCTGCAGGTGCTGCAAACATGGTACGAGGTGGGGAGGCCAGCGGTGAACTGGATCAGTGGATTCTTCTTCGCGCAGTCCTTCATGACAGCCGCCTTACAGAACTACGCCAGGCGCAAGAAGCTGGCCATCGACGGCATCGGTTTCGAGTTTTTCATGCTGGACAACGAGCCAACAGAGGTCCCCGCCGACGGTGCTTACATCAAGGGCTTGTTTCTGGAGGGCTGTGCCTGGGACCCCGTCCAAAAGGTGCTGTGCGAGTCCCAGCCCAAGATCCTCCACGTCCCAGCGCCATGCATCAAGTTGCAACCCGCATTGCTGGCGGACATCGTGCCGGGTCAAGTGTACAACTGCCCAGTGTATCGCACGGGAGAGCGTAGGGGAGTGTTAGCCACCACGGGTCACTCCACCAACTTTCTCATGAGCATCCGTGTGCCGTCTTCGGAGCCGTCCAGTCACTGGACTCGTCGCGGAGTCGCCATGTTGTGTAGTCTCAACGACTAAACACACCCTCGTCTATTTGGTGCCGGTGGTCGTCGACGTCTTCACCACTATTGCGAACTGGGTTCGAAGCTTGACGGTCTGTCATATACGGTTTCGTCTTCTACAGCATTCAGCTTGCAAAGCATCACGTTGTCAAGCATCACCTTGCTTTTGGAAGTTGCGCTAAATTCAGAGAGCTCAGGAGGAGCAAAACAGTTACCTTGTGCAACTTTGGTTGTATTAGAAACGACGCAGTGCTATGGTATCACGTTGCAGTTGCTTGTAGTAGACTGAGGCTTGTGGTAGATTAAGTATAGTGCCGAAACGACTTTATATACAGTGATACAACTTCCTGAGAAATGACGTTGCTACGGACCCTTGGAACCTGGACACATTCTGACTGGATGTGTATCTAACTGAGTTGCAGTTCGATCTTCTAGTCTTTCAGAATCGATGCAGCAGTTCAACTTTTCCTACTTAACGTAAGCATAGTGCTTTGATTGAACATAGAACTCAAAACCCAGTTGTTGACGCCGAATTTCCTCACAGTATCATGAAGTCTGATGAATAGTCAACAGTGGATGCGAAGAGTGCCAATCCTGTGATGATCCGTGAGACCTTGAAATCCTGCATTTCTGTATTGCATTCTGGCTTCTTCAAGTCCATGCAAAAAATTTGAAGTTGTCTTTTGTTAGAACTTTAGTGGATTCCTTGACCTCTTAGTTGGTCTACTGTGTTTTTGTTTGTGTGTGAAATAAATATATATATATATATATATATATATATGTATGTATGCTTATGTTAGCACTTAAACACATCTTGCCAACTTCAAAATGCAAAGTGTTTGGGGTTTTGTGTAATGAGTTGTCACCTTCCAGCTAACTTTATTTTGTCTTTTCATTGTACTCTTGGGCCAACCATCATTAAATTTATCAATTTCTGAATGCATTGAGCCTTGCATGGTGTCTGATTTGAAAATGGCGTAAATGAGAATGATTAATACAGATGCCTGCAGAAGCTTCTCACTAATAGGACAATCAATTTACATTCAAATGTTTTTTAAGAACTTATGTAGGTTTTCTTCGTTGAAATGAACCTAGAGATGTAGATGTTGGTAAAAATGTAGTACAAAAAAAAAATAGGATATTTATTAAGTCACTTTATTATTTCATATTTTTTAGAAGAAAATCTCCTCTAAATTATTTTTATATTGGTTATTTCAAATATAAAAAATAATCTACTGTACTTTTATATATAGCAAAAATATATACATTATGAACATAGGACTCTAATTTTAAAGCAAAATCTAAATGAAATTAGCATAAAACAACAAGAATTGGATCTATTAAAATTTTCTTATAAATTTTTTAAAATACATCTCAAATAAAAAAAATTAATTTTTTTACAAGTTGTAGTAACAATAAATTAAATGTTGGAAGAAGGGCAAGACAACCACTTTTTTATAGAACTAAGGTTTTTTGTTGCTTTCAATTTTGAAAAAAAAATAATAAATAGAGGTCAAAGTCACAAATCCAACTATATAAATATATATATATATATATATATATATAATAATCTATCAATTATTTTTTATTTTTTTCTTAAGAACTTTTAAAGAATCATAAATTATAAGAAGATAGCCAAAATAAATAATAAATAAATAAATTATGATGTAAAGATAAGAAATTCACAAAAAAAATCTTAAACAATAAGATATTGAATTCATAGCTAAATCAAGGGAAGCTAAACTTTGTGAAGAAGAACAACTCAATATAGACAATATAATAGAAAGATAAAAAAATCACACCAAATATAGAAAGAATAATTGCCAATAAAGAGCTATATAGATGGTGGTCAATTAAATGAAGTCAATCTAGCAAGAAATAATACAAGATTAGATCACAACAAAAAAGATCTTTAGAGTCTAAAGACATACTATAACAGCATAAAAGGTGATCATAGTAGATAACACAACTACTTACATTCTTGTCTTAATGTTGGTACTTTAGTCTAAATGGAATATTAAAGAATTGCAACTAAGTAGCTTTAATATCTAGATATTTATTTAATAAAAAATTATATTAAAAAAATCAAAAATCAAGAAAAAATAATAGTCTAATTTTATACTATTTTTATTGCTAATTAAAAATAAATTCAAGATCCAAAAACTAATCTAAAATAAAATAAAAAAAATAAGTACAAAAATCATAGAATTTCTATACCATGAAGAACTAGATTATTTTAAGATATTTAATATAAAGAACTTTTAAAAGATTCTAACTTCTAAATTATGAATATATATGTATATATATATATATATATATATATAAGAAAAAAAAATTTAAATACATCAAAAATTATCTTCAACAAATCTATAATAATTCTACAAATAATATTATGTCAATATTAGAAAGAACAAAAGAATTTGACTTTATTATTTTAAAATAAGAATTCTAAAATATAATAACATATACATTTTTAAAAGATTAGATTATCATAATTTATAAAAAAATACCTTCTTTTGAATGCAAAGATTAAATAGAACTATATAAAATGGACAATAGTATAATTTTCTGTCTAATTTTTAATATAATATATCAATCAATGAATATATTTGGAAACAAAATATATGTATTTTTTATATCTAATAATACTAATATCTATTAAGTAAGATGTTGATTTAAAGTTCTAAGATAGGATAAGGACTACTTTGAATAAATTTGCAATTATAAATATAAAACAATGGACATCTAGTATTCATGATAATATGAATTGTTAAGTTAATAAGAGTAATAAGTAATATTAAAGACAAAAACAAGAATCCTATAGATTAAAAAATACTATAACTTAATTTATGATCCTTAATTTGATTTCAATTCTTACTATTGGTCTTTAGAAGCCTCTATTATAACATACTTTGACAAAATATGGTGGAATTTAATTCAATCAACTTACAATAAAAATAAATTAAATTTAAATTAAATAAAAATAAATATTAGATTTCAAAAATCAATTTAAATTATATTAAATATATAACTATAACCTTGTATTAAAAAAGAAATTATATTAAATTAGATGATTTGGCATCAAGAAGTATCAATTAATATATAACAAACAAAATAAAACCAAAAATCTTACTACTTTGTTACTAGTAAATATTCTTATGTTCTAAAATTAGTCTAATATTTTTTTGAGAATATATACAAGCATGTGTATATATAATTAAGCTATCTCAATCATAACAAAAACTTGTAATAAGTCCTTGAAGTTAGACTTCATAACACACTTTCTTGAAGTAACAAATAATCTTTGCATTACTTATTTTTAAATGTTTAATTATTTTAGCCAATTTTTTTTATTATTTATATAATTTTTTTATAGAAAATCTAGACATTAAAAAAATGCTATTGTCTCTAAAATAAACATGGAGTAACAAATCAAGAGGATAGAAAAAATAAATGTAAAGAATCTTTTAAAAAGATAGCAAGAAAAAAAATTAAGACAAGGCCAAATTTTAGTATCACAATTTGCATGAGATAGAATAAATTGTGGATGGCAAAAAGATCATATGATCTAAACATACCATGACCATTACACAGAATAGTAGAGTTTTCTATAATATATTAGTTTTTGACAATCTTGATAGTAGCATAGGAGCCAAGTAAAGTAATTATATAATTTAATATAATAAGATACCCTACAATTTAACCAAAAATAGATTTAGAATATTGTGGCAGATATACCTTGAATCTGTCATATATATATATATATACACACATATTCAACTTAGAATCTATTTTTAAACTAATATTTTTTTTCTTTGACATGGAAGAAGATTATTGTCCTTTTTGATGATTATAAATAGTAGATTATATACTCTTAGAATCTATATCAAGATTTTGAGTTGAAATAACTTGTACATACTTTTGAGGGGGGATACCAAATGATTCTTTACATTTATAGATTTCTTAGTTTATTCTATCTTACCAGTACTTTATGTGGAATCACTTTTGGATTGCCAATACACTTTCCAATGCATTCTATAATTTAGTTCATGAAACAAAGTCTGCCTTGAAGCAGCTTTTGAAGTACCATGAACTTACAGGTTCATCACTTCTAACAAATAAAAAAATAAATACAAAAGTTGTAAAATTAGTCTGGAAATGCAGTGGACTAACATTTAATTGGCACATATCAGTAGGTCCCATCAACATGGAACCAGTGCATGACAAGAACAGCTGTTTAAAATGTCAACTTAATTTGCAACTCAAACCCTTTCAGTACAGTCAGAAGTGAATTAAAAACAAATTAAAAAGGAGTATATTTTACTTTATACCCCTTAATAAATTCTAAGTGTAGAAAAGAAACCCAGAAGTTGTAGTCACAAGTACATGTCAGGAGAATGGTTGTTCAATATCTCAATTGAATTTAACATTTGAATAAAAATAAAACCTTTCTTAAAAGATGTGTGCATATACATATATATATAAGTAGTTCAGAAGGAAAGATGGATAGATCCAATGAGGACTGGGTTCCATGGCACGTTGTTCCTGCACACACATAATTCCATGGCTTTCTCCTCCAGGCTTTTTGCCATGCACAGAATTTAATAAGCAAGTACACACAATATCTCAAGAGAGGGAGGGAAAGATCCATTAGCACAGGAATCAGTAGTTGTGGCATTCAAGGCCAGTTTGATGCTGCACCAAAAGGTACTAAGAATATCTATCAATCAATCAATCTCTGAGTCTGAAGAAATAAACACTAAAATAATATAAGAAGTGCACGCTTGCTTACAGAATTGTCAAGGAAATGACACAATTTGCTCTAAAGCTGACAGAACAAGAAAATTTCTTCACATTCATCCACAAAAAAATAGTTGATTGATTCTACTGCATGGGTATGTGGGTAGTTTAGCAAATTCCATATCCTGCATAGATATGATAAACATATTTGAATAGAAATTAAGATATTTACATTAAAGTGGGACAACAGAGTCTCAGACTTTTAGATGATGCTGTCTGGCTGTGTTATGTTTTTCTAGGGCTGAGTGAGGCTCAGGATTGATCGCATGACTTGCAGCTTTCCCACACCCCAGGCATAATAAAGGAATCTGTCAGAGTCCTTTCTGTATGGGAATGTCCTTGTTGCCCTTACCAATACTAATACCCACCCCTCCAGATTTGCTTTTGATGACAACATCCCCTTTGCTGGATTTTGTGCATCATCTACCCCACCTCACATTTCCACACATTCATGCTTACATGTTCATGTTTTTATTATCTTTTATAATTTTGGTGACTGGAGCAATTTCTTTTAATCAGAGAAAGGTTCTGTTTGTTTTATCAGCATTAAATCTTTATATATTTTCTTGTCATTTAAAATTGGTTTTGATTATAAATGCCTTTGCTTAAGGTTTTTTAATATTACATTGTATAATTTTGTACAAGCATATTGGGACATTAAGAGATAGCTATATTATTCTTATAATTTTTATCTTGTATCTTACTATATCCATTAAGACAAGAATAGACTTTAATATTGATGAACTCAAGGTTATAGTCCTACCAAATTGCAAAAACAAAAAAGAAAGAAAAAGAACAACACACAAACCAAAAAAAAACTATACATTATTATTGATTTCATGATATTTGAGTTAATTTTGATATTTTTATAGAATCCAATAGATTAACATTCATACAATATTTGGAAAAATTAAGTAATACTACTATAAAATTTTAATTTGATCCTTCTCTGGTAGTAACCTAAAAATAAAATGGCACACTTTTATTATCTTTTATTCTTAATTAGACAATATTTTAAAACAATATTTTGTTTTAAAACCATGTAATTAGAAACTTTCATAGAAATAAAAAAAACTTCTAAAAAGTATTTTATTGTTATAAAAGTTATTGCTATAAAAGTTTTATATCTAAAAAACTACTATAAAAATATACTAAAACATGGACACTTAAGCCTTGTGATCCTTTGGAAACTTCTACATGATTTGCTTCTTAACCTATATATATATATATATATATGGAGGCAATACTAAGGTTATTCTTACTCTTTTCAATATTTTTCTTATACTCTAATCTTGGTCCAAGATTGTTTAATCATTTATATTTAGAAATAGAAATTTTATATTTTTAAATCTTATTTAGGTGTTTTTTTAATTTTTCTTTCTTTTTACCTAGTAATATAAAAGCATACTTTATATTGATTATTTATTTATTTATTTTATCTAGATTCATATTATTGACAATTCTTACTAAAGTTTTTTTTTTTTTTTTTTTTTTTTTTTTTTACTACTTAATAAAATACATGCATATATATATATATATATAAAAGAAGTTCAAGATAAATTATAAACACGATTAACATCCTATTAAACAAAAGTTTTTTTTTTTTTTTTTTTTTTTTTTTTGTAGAGACAACATTATATATAACAAATAAGAATTAGTAAAAAATAATTTTAAAATTGACATTAAAAGAATATATAGTATTATAACTATATAACACAAGATTATTCTCTTTTAAAATATACATAAATTTATCATTGTGTTAATAAATTTTTATTAAGAATATAATATTTAAAAAATATTTTAAGATAAAAATTATAATAAAAAATTTATTATTAGTTTTTCTTAAGCATATACATTTGTTAGATATACAATAGAATATGTTATTGGTTTAAATAGTAATAGATTATTTACTATAATTTATATTTTTAAAATATTTCTAAATTTTATTTATTTTTTAATTTTTTGTACAATAAAAATTAAAATAAAATACCATCGCTAATTTTTTGAATTAAATATAAATATTAGCTAATATTTCTTTTTTTATTTTTTAGACTTGTTAAAAATTTATAAAAATTAGAAAATTCACAATACTAACCAATAAATCTTAAAGAGGTTAGAAAATTATAATTATTAAAAATAAAATAAAATATATTAAAACTTAAAATTTTATAAAATATTAACATGATTATAATAAAAATAAGTTACTAGATTTAATAATGTTCACAACACTATTATATAATAGTTTTAATTTGGACTTTAAACTAAGAAATTATATTTTTAATTTGATCATTAGAGTATGTATAATTATATTATTTTCAATTCTAATAACTTTGTATTTTCTTCTGGTTTTTTTTATTTGTGAGTGGATTTAAAGATTAAATTCTATTTGACTTTAGAAATTTTAATATAATTAGAAGATTATTTAAATTTATTTTTATAGTTATTAAATTATTCTATAAAATAATTATAATTAAAATGCATATTGAATAAAAAAAATAATTATGGATATTTATTATAGTTCAAAAAAATTACATGAATTATGTGAATTAATCCTTATGCATGCTATAAAATTTATAATCTATTTAGATTAGTACTATAGTTATTTTTTAATTATAAAGAATAATATAAGTGTAATAAAATTTTTGTATACAAAATAATGGCATATAAAATATTTTAATATATATATATATATATATATATATATATATATACTTATATACTTACATTTAAAATTTTGTGATAAGTAGTTATAAATTTTTTATTTTAGTAGATTAGAATTTTATAAATTTAAAAAAATTACTTAATTAAAAAAAATACAAGAAGCTTGTAATAATATGATTGCATAAAATATTTAGAAAGTAAGATTAAAGATTGATAATAAAATAGAAACTTGTAAGTATATCAATAATATATATATATATATATATATATATATATATATTTAAAATATTAAATAAGAAGAGGTCATAAAATAAACCAAATTCTTTTTTATTAATATTTTCAATATAATAACTTATATTTTGATTTTTGTTCTTCTAATTTTATTGACTAGTTTTAACAAATATAAAAAAATTGATTGTAATTACTTTACATTGATTCTTAATTTAAAAAAATTTAGATCATTTTAAATTTTTGTAAATATAAACTTTAATAGAAGATCCAACTCAATTTTTTGGAAAATCCATTTCTAAAAGAAGATCCAGTGCAATTTTTAGAAACAACACTCTTTATACCACGTAGAAAAAAAACATATTCTATCTAGTCTTTTCTTCTTACAACCTTTAGGCTGATATTCTTAAGAAAGAAGCCATCTAGGAAACAATTCTCAATTTTAGTCAATGACAAGTTTTGAGGATTGATCCCTCTATCTTTGTCCCCTATGCAGAAGGACTCTGTTAGGTACAACTCGTGACTTTTTGGTCCATCTTTCTGCTATCTATTGAACAAATTATATTCTCCAACAGACTTTCCATGCTGACACTATCTCATTGGTGTCTCAACTCCTTGTCAAGCTTTCACTCTCCCTGCCATCTTCTAAACTTATATGTACACTTACATGTACACACATGCATTTACTTATTTATTTATTTATTTATTTACATATATATATATATATATGTATATATCTTCATCTGCAGCAGCAATGGTGATGTTCCAACACTATGCACTTTCAAGGAAAAGTGCTGCAGCAGCAGTTCAGCTTTCAACCTATGCAGTCCAGAAAGGCCTTAACAGTGACTACCTTATTGCCAGGGAGACAGTCCTGGAATATCTCCAGTCTTGTGCTTCAGAATGCAATTCAGGACACTAGCTTATGCCAGCTTAGGCAGTACCATGGAGTTGAAGACCTGTAGTTAGCAACACTGCAGGATAGGTGCTGAGAGAGGGGCTTATTAATGCATGAGGGGGATGCCCTGCCACATTACAAATGCCTAATCACCCACACTCTCTTCCTTGTGCAGTGCTGTTGGATTCGATAGGCAGAGAAGTGTTGTCAGTGTGCACAGTACCCATATCTATAGCCTCTCCAGGTAAGCAAAAAATCATTGGCGAAGAAAAGTAAGGGAAAGTACACATCCTCGCCTGTCTATTACCCAACCTGGAAATCTACTAGCAATACACGCAGCCTCCCCGGTCCTGTGGCTAAAGTCTAGTGTCTGCACCACTGCTAACCTGGTCACATACCATCATTGCAACCTCATGCTTGCAAACATAAATTGTCTATACACGAAAGCTTCTCATAACCACTTTGAGAACACGAGAATACTATCAAGTATGGTTCTTAAACTTGTAGTGACTGACTGATGGGCACCGCTGCAGTGAGCTTGCCAGGAGCTGGACTGCTTGTTTGTTGTCACAAAGATGTCACGTTTCGAGATAACTGCAGGGACGATGATTGCAAGCGATATAGAGTCCTACGAGAGGAGAATGTGATGCTGGGGCAGTAGTGCAGTCTGTTCCTGCTCATCAACAACTCTTTGCTTGGGAACTTGCTTATTCAGGGGAGAAGCCACATATCCCATTACATGATGACTACGATCGTGGGTTTGTGTTCGAAAAAAACGTTTCGGTAAACTTGAGAAGAACAATGTGAATGTAGTGATACCAGAATCGACATGGACCTAATGGTGAACTTCTCGTAATGAATCTTCAAGAAATAAAAATCGAGTAGAAACAAATCATGAGGTGTCTATCTGGGCCTGAGCATGTCTACATGTTTCTAATAATTAGATTGAAGCTGCACAGACGAGTTTTATGTAACAAACAAGTGCAAAGTTGTGGTATGACAAGTAAGTTCAACGTAGCTCGCATGTGCAAACTTGTGTATGGTGAACTACAATCTTCCTCACAAAGTTTATTGTAAACGCATAATTATCTCTTCAATGGTCAGCCTGCCAGTAGCATAGAGCAGCTTAGACCCCCAGACTTCGCACACTCAGCAGCTTGCAACGGAATAGGAAATTCTCAGGGGACGGTGGAAAAGTGATAGAAGTGAAGAGTCTGCTATTCCTGACCACCAATAGCTCCTTCCCTCCCAGGCTGCAGCTCAAGCTGAGAGGGATGAAGCTAGTGAGAGGCAGGAAGAGGTTCACTTTCTTAGCACTCTTCCACTACGCTTTTTACATACCCTCACAAAACAACACACGCACGCCTTTCATATATATATATATATATATATATATAAGGAGGAAACATACAGCCAGAGATTTCGCATCAGTCAAAGGGGTCACACGCCACATTGCATAACCAACAAAACCTGGATCAGCAAAAATCCCTCACAAATCAGAAAAATCAGGCCACTGCTACACATCTTATTTCAGCAGCTCAGAGAAACGCCATCAACTGATCCCTGCAGAAAGCGAGAGAACGTTTGGGTCATTCCCAATACATTTCACAAAAATCTCACAAAAAGCCTGTAACTGTCACGACACAAGCTTCTCAATACACACACACACACACACACACACACATATATATATATATATATATATATATATATATAAAATAAAAGCCTCATGTGTATCCACGACGAAAATCAACCTACACTGACAGAGAGTCGGACAGTCCGGCCTCCAGTGAGCAAGTGGGGGGGGGTTGTGTGTGTGTGTGTGTGCGCGCGGGAGAACCCACAAAGGGACCGAGACTCAAAGGGAAGGCAAAGAGAGACATACACACACACACCAAGTGTGGAGGGTAGTGATGGTGGTGGTGGTGTGGAGGGATGAAATGAAGCTGTTAAGCGACACGGTGTCTTATATAGCTTCATGCTGCAGGCTGGTCACTCAGCCTTCCCTATGTTTCTGCTTTTTTCCACCGCAACTCGCCATCACAGCTCACAGATCAGGAGGCTCCTTCTTCGTATTCCGTGCCATGGCTCCCCCAAATCCTACGTGCCCTGCCCTGCCTCTGCCTGCCACTGCTTCATCGGCATTCCTACTCCAGAAAAAGTGAGATTTCGGATGCAGCTTTTTCTTATTCTCCCGCATGTCTACCCCAGAATCATGAGATTTTTGTAACCCAGCTTAATCTACGGAAAAGTACAATTCTAAAGTGCAAATGGGGTGTGAACCATAAGGTTTGACTGTTTTGCGTATTGCAGAGATCAGAGAGACTGCATGTTGGATTCTCCAATGGCTGTGACTATTGTCCTCTTATTCTATGAATCTGATTGTAAACCCCCCCCCCCCTTTTTTGTTTAACTTTTTTTTTTGTTTGGAACATACTAGTATGCCCCCTTCAGTTACATGGCTGAAAATTAAAGTTAAGGTTTCAGTTGTTGAAAAAAGAACAGCTTTATTGTCGTTAATGCCTCTTTGCTTTGTGTTGTGAGAAGCTGTGTTGTCGTTTACCTGCCAATGTTATTGATACAAGCTTGATTGTTTAGCTGTTAATAATTATTTTGTAGAAAAATATTTGCCCACATTGTAGTTGTTGGAGTGAACTCAAGAAGAAGAAGATTTTTTTGTCACTTTTTCTTTTAAGAGGTGAAATTAAAGGTGTTTTGACCAAAAGTGAAATTTGGAATTTTTATCCAAAGAAACACAAGGCCAATTATTATTCTATGGTATGTTTATTGTTTTAAGTAAATATCTAAATTCATATATGAAAATTTAAAATCTAAAAGATTTTGTGGTAGCAATAGCAATTGAATTATATTTAATTTTTATTAAACTATTTTTTGTAGCTTTTCTTAAAATGAATAAAAGAAGAGAAAGATTTAAACATATAACCTAGAATAGAAAAATATGTGTTAATATCAATATACCAATTAATGTTATGCTAAACTATCAACGTAAAAGGTTTCAAATTTAAAATATTAATTTTTTAACATATAAAGTCTTAACTTGGAATTTTAAATAGGTATTATAATACATATTTGATTCCAATCCAATAAATTAGAATAAGATTGACTATGAATTAGACCAATTGGTTGACAAAATATAGAAAATTTTATATTGTCCACATTAGTATATTAGGAGCTATTAAGTTAATTTTTGTACTATATCAAGTTACAAAATCATACTTTTTTAGTAATAATTTTTTAATAATTCTAATATGAGAATTATATTTTAATTTTATTAGAATTGATTAAATCATAAAAAAAATTATTGAACTTTTATATATATATATATATATATATATATATATATATTTATATATATCTCTCAATAAAAAATAAAAAATACATATACTTTTACAAATATGCCAAATTTATATGCCTAATATATCTTAAGTTTTCTTATTTTTTTATCAAAGATAATAAGTTTTTATAAGTGTATTAGTATTATAGGTCATTAAAAATAAAAATAAGGCTATTTGTATATAAATCAAGTAGTATTTAAATTAAAATTGAATTTTTTATATATGTAATTGTGTTTGATTTTTTGATATATGCAAATTGAAATAAATTTGTTAAAACCTTGTCTTAAAATAAAGTTTAAAAAGATTTTACACCATATTCATATAGATTTTTAAAGTCTATATAGGAATATAAATGATTAATATATTTAAATTTTATTATTACATAAATATATATATATATATATATATATATATATATTTAAAATTTATTTGAGAAGGTGTTTATAATAATTATTCAATGTGTACATTAATTTTAATTTATAAGAATAGCTATTAGAAGACATAAAAATTATAATATTAAACAAAATAAAAAATTATTCGAATAATAGATTTTAAAGATTTTTTTATACATATAATAAAAATTATTAAAAATTTAAAAATATTAATAAGTTTTAAGATTTTTTTTATAAATAAAAAATGATAATATTTCTCTATGGCATCTTTTTAGCCTAGTTATTAAATATTTGTACATAACATCCACAAATCTATAGTAACATAAGAAAAATTGAATCTCTTGCCATAAGATATTAATTTTTTAAAATTTTATGAGTTAAAATTTATTGTTGGAAGTTAATTTGGAAAAGACTTCTTCAATATCTATAATTAATTTGATAGTTAGTCTTGTAGAATTAGATTAGATAGTTTAAGTTATATAGAAGGTTTTAGAATTATTATTGGAATTAAATTATTGATTGACTTAAATATACAGAAGTTTATATTAGATAACATGAATAAGACTAAATCTAAAAAATATATATTTTAGAATAATTTGTATAAAAAAAGCCAATATTGTAGCTAAAAAGAATACTTATAAAGATTTAAGATTATATACATAATAATCTTTAATATTAGTAATTTTTGTATAGCCATTATAAATCCATGTTTAAAATTTTAATGTTTGTTTTTTTAATTTAAAATGTGTAGATAGTTAAACAACCAAGCATTTTTAATCATACTAGATTTGAACAAAAATTGATCTAAACTTAATAGAATAATAAGTAGATTAAGACTTTTGTTCAAAAAAATTTACAAATAGTATACAATTGTAATTTTTTTAGTCAAAATAAATTGTTGATATTAAAAAATTTAAACACGTTATAATAAAATTTTACTAAACTTAAAAAAAAATAAAAATAAAAATTGATGTTATAAAATAATATTATAAGCCATTGATTTTAAAAAATAAAAAATAAAAATCTATTATTATTTTTTTATGAAAGTCTTATAAGATTAAAAAAATTAAATTATAATTTATATGTAATTCTTTTATAATATATAATTATATATACATAAATTTCTTATATTTATTAGAAATTTCTAATCATGTAATATAAGAAAAAATTAAAATATTAAAAATTAAAAATTATTTAAAAATTGTATATTTATTAAATTACATAAATTGGTATAAATTGAATCTAAAACATAAATAATGTGTGTGGCAAGATCAATTAGATAAGATGAGTTTAAATATTTTCTTAGAAATAACCTTTTCATATAAATAAGAGAGATTTAATTAAAAATATCTTTACAATTAAATCATTAGATTGTATTTTGCTTATAAAACAAATGTTAAGATATCCAAGGCAGAAATGCCATTTAAAGATTCAAAGGTCAAAATTTAGTGATATTTTTATTATGTAACTAAAACCAAAAGATTTGATGTCAATTACTATAGAAATTGAATTTTAAAGTTTTTAAATTTAAAACATAAAAGTTTACTTAGAAACTAGTAATTTAATTGAGATGATATAAAGATTGTATTAAAAACTATAGATAATATTATTAGTCATAGAAAATTGAGATAAAAATTTAAATTTATTTATTAACTTTAAAAGTAAAAAATAGTCTTTTACAAGAAAATTTTGTCATGTTTATGAAAGCATAAAAATATTTAACTAATTCTATTGAATAAAATAGAGCTATATTTTTAAAATGATGTAACATATTCTTAATGTAGTGTTAGATTTCAATAAAATCATATACTAGGTATAAAAATTAACAAGATTGTGGGATTAATAAGGACAAATTGATATTTATACTAGTAAAAAAAGAATTGTCTTTAATAATCTTTAACATTTATAGATATATATTTGATAAGATTGATTGGAGTGTTTATAATTTTATATTGAATCCTAACAAAATTTTGTGATGTAATTTTAATGTATTGTATTACAAATTATATAACATGTGCTTTAGTTTCAATTAAAGTATACATATTATTAGATAAATAGTATAAAATTAAAATAAATAATAAAATTTTTTAAATTAAAAAATTAAAAAATTAAAAAAATAATAATAATCTCTAGTACCATATAAAATAGATTAATAAAAAATATAAATATATAAGAATAATAAAAAAATCAATTTTGTATCATAGCAAATAAATTTGTTACTATAAAGTTTAGATGTCTATGCTAGAGAAGAAATTGGATGTTATATTTATGAATGGAGATAATCATTATTTTTTAATTTATTAATTTGGATATATTAACAATTTTTTTATGTAATTATTTTTAATCTACGTCTTACCTACTTCAAAAATAAAAGATCTTTAATGCAATTTTTTTTAATATTTTGATACATCTACCATAATACTTATCAACCAACTAAGCATATAATAAACATGGGAATTCTTTAATCAATTTTGAACACTGTATATATATTTATTATTACAACTCATATAAAATTATAGATTTTATTGTATACAAAAGCTATAGCTAGTAATTTTGATATAAAAGAAAATATTATCTAATTATATGATATTAAATACCTTCAAAAATATATTCAAAGTATTTATTATATACTTTTTTAATCTTATAGGTATTGATATGATTATATATTAAACTTTGGTCTTAAAATTATATAGAAGTTTTATTTTTTAATTCTTATAATTAAATTACAGGTAATTATTCAATTTATACTTGTTAAAAAGAAATCAAATATAATTATAATACGCATTTTTTAATATCAATCAGCTGAAGAATTTTAAAGGAAATATAGTGGTACCTACAAAGTTTGTTAAAAATATGAACTATTAATATAGAACTTAACCTAGAAACAATCATATATTTTTATTCAATATTACTTTGTTAAAAATGAGAAAAAAAATTTTAAAAAATTCTGTTATTTTTTAATGTAATTAAATTTTAAAAAATACATATTAGAATTTACAAGTGAGGGTATTTTTTTGATAAAATAAAATTAATTGACCTTGTTCTCAAATAAATCATAAAAATTAATAAAATTTATTTTTTAAGATAAATATTTTACTTTTTTATATTTATTTTTTTATAAATTTATAACATTGCATTGAATATTATGAAAACAATTATAATATTATGAGTTTATAATAATTTAGAATCAATCAACTTTATTAAATAAATTATTATTATTATAATTACAACATATAATTTTTACAAAAATCCTTCTTATAAAACAAGCACGTACATATTTAAGAGCAATAATTACATTAAATATCTTTGAATCATAAAGAAAGAAGTATGAGATTATTTAATTTTTATTCTATTTAATTTTTATTTTTGGTATAAAATAAATTTATATAGAATTTCTAATTAAAGATTACAAGTTTTCAAAGTAATAAAAGATAGAACAAATTAGAGTAAGTATATCAAATTTTGATCAAAAAATATCCTCTTTATGATCCATTCAATTAAGATAAGAAATTAATATAAACATTTATTCCTAGTGTTTTTAAGCCTAAATACCTTATATATCCAAATAATATCTATATTAAAGAAAATATCGTCAAATTTTTTTAAAAAAATATCTTATAATATTTAAGATAATCTTTAACCATAAAAGCATATGTAAAAATTTCTTTAGTGTTATTATAGAAAATAAAATTATATTAAATTAAAAAATAAAATAATTTTTTAAAAAATAAGATTTGTCAAATCTAAAATAGATCATTATAGGAGTACAAATAAATAACTAAACATCTTCTCTTTAAAGCCTTTAAGTGAAAAAGTGATAAATAAATATATTTAAAACTTTTTGAGTTATCATAGCACATTATAATTTAAGTTTTAAAAAATAAAAAAATAAGAATATCTAAAAAAATCTTTAAAATTTTGAAATTCAAGACAATTACATTTATAATGAAGCTTTAAGACTTTAAAATACTTAGAGTCAAATTTGAAGGCAACTTTATATATTTATAATAACCATATTATGTAGAAATAAGGCCACAAGATATTTTCTTCATTTGATTCCATGGTCTTGCTAAAGCATTTGATAATAAAAGCCTTGTCTTGTGTCCCAATATTCACTGAAACAATTTTAATTTGACAATCTCAAAGGTGTTTCTGAGCTGTGTAAGTCTTATTAGAAATTGTTAGATAATTATTATTTTTTAAATCATTTTGAAAACTCATGTAGAGATATTTGTGAATATTAAAGAACATGGATGTCTAAAACGTGATTCAATAATGGCTATTTGACACTGATATCTTTATTCATTTGAGGTCAAGGTAGAAATATTATTTAAAGTGATCAAAATACAAAATATATTTTCTAAATCTTATGCAAGTCAACTAAGATGATTAGTTATTATTGCAAAAAAACAAGCTTGAAATAACAAAATTTTCTAATTTTTCACATAAATGTTTTCATGTACAAGTAGCAAAAAGGTTCTACAAATACCAAAGTAAGAATCTCAATAGTTTTTTTGAAATTCAAATATATAAACAATACGAAATTAAAAAATCATTAAAGTCTAAATGTCTCTAATTTATAGCATGTGATTTATTGATTTTATCATAATATTAAAACCAATGTAAAATTCAACACTGAGTCTTACTAAATATACTTTATTATGTAAATATAAATATAAATGTATTATATAAATATCATATAAATATTTTAGAATATAAAACCTTATGTCAGTGACATTCTTTCAAACCAAATATTAGTTGTTAATAATGAAAATAATAATATCACATAATTTTTCAAGTAACATTGTTGGAAAAAACTTTCATGGTTTAAAAGTTGAAGATGAATATTAAAAAAAACACCGGTTTCATTGTCCATTAATAATAATAGTTTTATTATTAACATTAATGTTGTACACTATATCCTTTCTGAAGAAATAAGATTAAAAAAACCTGGTTTTCAGATTTTTTGTCGAGGTTTACAAAAATCCACAAAAGAAAGAAAATCAATAAAAAATAAAATCAATAAAAAATAAAACACATGAATGCATTGTGCAAAGACAGAGAATTCAACACATTTTATGAGTAGGCTCAAAGTTAAAAACTAAACTGGAACTCCACAGTAATAACTCTACATTATTTTATGAGATTTACTACCATACACTATCAATTTATTCAAAATTTAATCACATGGGCACAAGTGCAACATAAGATTTCTACAACAAAGAAGGCATAGTTTGCTCAGCACCAATGTCTGTACTTCATTCATCACAGGTATTCATCCACTCGGAAACATATCATCCACTCGGAAACATATCATCCACAAGGCCACCATTCCATCCACGAGGAGCCAGTCAGTCAGTAAGTCAGTCAGTGTGTCTGTAATGAGCTTCAGACCCACACACTCACACACACAAAGTGGTGTTGCTGGGGGTGATGCTACTGATGGGCAGTGAGGGGAAGGGGGCTTATCAGCAGAAGCAGGGAAGAGCAGGGAGATGGAGGAGCGGGAGCCATGCCTGGCGGTGCCAATCACGCCCTGATGCTGCTGTGCTGCTGCTGCTGCTGCTGCCCTTTTCCCTCCTCTCAGCTCACATGATCCTTGGCACCCAGTTTCCACATATCATGCCTCCCCCACTGCCCATGCAGCATGCACTCAGGCACACTCTCACACAAAGAGAGAGACTGAGACTGAGAGACTAAGAGAGAGAGAAAGAGAGGGTGCTGCAGGGTGGTGTGAACAAGTCTGAAGCTGGACCAAGCCTGTCAATGTGACGCTGATTCATGGACAATGTACTTGGTAACATATACAACAGGAAACTTTCGACCGGAATAGCACACTGCGTGGCTGGAGATCACAGATGCTTTACTGTTTTATCAGGCAAGGGATATATATATATATATATATTTATCGGTATGTATGGCCAAATTACTCATTGGATCAGACACGTGATCTATATGAGGGTCATAATAAGGCTATAGCCTTCAATTCTAGATTATGAGCTGTGTCTAAGGATAAATATAGAAAAAGAAGATTGTAGGAAAGATTTTCGTTTCTGAACTTATCCTGGGTTGGATTGAAATGGGGATTAGTTGGAGGCTGGCCAGCTTGCAACTGATTCAGAAAAATGGGCAACAACCAGCTGTTCTAATTGCACAGAAGAGCAAGTTTAGTGAAGGAGTGCAGGACTGATGAGACAGAGGAGGCGGCGGCGGCTGCATGCTTTGCCTTGCTTGGCAGAGCTGGCCACATTTTTCACGTCTTGAGTGTTTTGTCGTTTTTTTCGTTTTGTTCTTGTATAAATACTTGGTGTGAGATGATGATTCTATCTTCTTCAATCGCTGTTGCTCCCCCTTGACGAGCTTCTGAGGCTAGAAGTTCTGATCCCAGGTCAGCCTTCGATTACCATCTCAATAAATTCCCAAATGCTGTCGTCGATTCTTCCACAGGGTGTTAAATGATTCTTCCCTCTCTGTTTTTGTGCGGTTGTGTCTGGATCTTGGTGCTGAAGATGGCCCTGCGTTTTTAATTTTTTAATAGTGTCCGTCTGTAGGTCTGTCTGTTCTCTTTTTCTCCATCTGGTAGTGTAGTTTTTCTGTAGCATTTTGTACAATGCTGCAGCTCTACAAGTTCAGGACTCTATTGAATGCGTTAGTAGTTTCAAAGGTTGTCATTACGCCAGGCTTCTCTGTACCGCAATCTACGAAGTGACCTTTACTTACTTATTGGTTTCTAACTCGGAGGGAGGGAGTTAGGTGGAGTCTCATGTACACACTTACGCTGGATTTCATTCTGCTGTTGTCTAAACGACGGGATTCCTCTACATCAAATCAGATATAACCTCCGCTTGATATGTTCAAATGGTTATTGTTCTTAATCGCATGCGTTACACTTCGTGGTCATAGAATCGCATGGCTCAGTGCCTATTGCAGGATTATGTCAAGAGTACAGTTTCGAGAGCATGTTGAGGTCGCAAGGTGCTCTAAGACTGGCTGATTTTCACACTTCTCACAATGCTACATGTAGAAAAAAAACCAAAATTCTCCACAAACGGTGTCAATGACAGTCATGAAATGAATTCGAGTTGAAGAGTTCAGAAGAGCAACAGATGTTGAGTTATTGCGTAATAAAAATCGCGTTCATTGTAGCTGTAGAAGGTCAAACCCCACTTTATGACCTTGCATCGACCCAAAATAGTATCTGCAGCAGTAGAAGACACTCGACTACGAAGCACAAGAATGCAATGGAACTTGAAGTGGAAAGTTGGGGACTATGCAAGTCAATTTCAATGGCTCCTTCAAGTGATCGGATAGGGAGGAATGCTTGATAGAGCTATAGACGCTAACCTTCCTGAGCTAAAAAGGCAGGGGTCTGGAAAGGGGGCTAACCAAGGTACGATGAATCCTTCATCGAGGAGCTCATCGGTTCTCGACCACGTACCCTTGAGACAAGATCCACTTGCTAGTGCACAAGGGCGGCGCACCGCTGTGTTTGCCTTTGTTGCTTGGTCTATCACTCTTGAGCTATTCGAACCTTGTTCTTCGTGAGGCTATATGGACCTTACAAAGCGTAATCAGCGGGTAGAGTTGAATTCTTTATCATACATGTTGGGCAACATGGCAGCAGTACATGTGATAGTGAACTTAGGATTTGAGATTTAACATGTGCAGTTGTGACTTCTATTCAAAAAGTATACACATCCTTCAAATGCACTGTGTGTTATCACTGTTGAACTTTGTTACTGCTATTTGAACTTCTGTGCTAAACCTGTCTGTACTGAAAACTGGAAAACGCTCACATAAATTCTATACAATCTGCAAACAATATGCATTCTGTCGTAAATTTATATTGCTGTCGAGTTTATGACCTGATTACAAAGAATGAAGAGGGCAGTTTCACCTAATTGATTACAAAATTGCAGGCAACTACGAGCTTGTCGATATTTCACTTGACTCAGCAGTATTGTTTCGGAAAGACATATATAAATACATTGATGATTCTTTGAAAAAATTCTCTTCTTCAGACCTACAAATTGTTCAGTATGAAACACCGAGATGAGTAAGTTAATACACGTACACCTTCACAATATACGAGATAAGTAAAAGCTTACGTTAACAACATGCCTGAAAGGACGTTGATCCGCATCAAGCTCAGCGAACATCCGATTTGAGATAACTTCCTTCGCGAAACCCACTCGCTTATACAAACTTGCAAAATGTAACTTAGGTGCCACACAAACGACAAGAACTGTATATTATGCCTGATGATAGATCATTGTGACATGCTTTAAAAAAGAAAGAAGAACCAGCATCGTGATAATCAAGACTAGTCGGACTGCTATCACAAAACCAACATCTCAAAATGCACATCAGAAAATATGCACAAAGAAAGTTCGACATATTCTCATACAACTGTCACAACCTCGATTAAACCAGTCATAGTAAATGGCTCAAGCTAAAACAACTCTTGCAGCCATTGCCTCTAATTTGTAAGTTCTTAAACCAAATTTCTATATATACAAACACACACAAATACACAAACACAAACACACACACACACACACACACACACACACAAATAAATATATATATATATATATATATATAGAGAGAGAGAGAGAGAGAGAGAGAGAGAGAGAGAGAGAGAGAGGCTTGCTGTAGTTAGCCGCATACCTTGCATAAATTGGATACTCTCAATAAAAGTATCACTGGTTATGCCATCACGAGAATATCCAGGTACTCCACCACCTTCAGTACGTAATACACTTCCTTCCACTCTTCAGACAGCAATTCGATTGCCTCCTCCGACAGGCCAAGTGTCCACATTTTGACCCTTGCATGTTTACTAAATATTATCGAGGGAGACTTGATAATAAAGACAAAATATTTAGCACCATCATTTTACATGTATATTGTACAATAAACAACCATTTAAAGCAAGAATTACTCCTTTGATCAGAAGAACAAGCTCAAAGGAAAAAGAACTTTTAATTGAAAGGAACGTCTGTATACCTGTACGGTACTGTCTGCAAGGGTTTATCCATCTCAGCATTGAACCTCTCCTTAACAATCTGTTACCCACAAGAGCCAGTGGTTAAGGATACGACCTTCCACATTTCCTCTCCAAGCCCTAGTGATGAATAGGAGATTTCATATAATCGTGTCGTTTACAAAGAAAAATAGTATAGCTTGTGCCCTTGGCACAAGTACTTTTAACCACGTCGGCCCGTGAATGAAATTATCGATGTGCCCGTAATCCTTCTTAGAGGCCTTTCCGAAGATACCAAAAACATCCCTAAACATAATTGCAAATAGGATATTTGACAACGATGATAACAAGAACAGAATACTGAAAGTTGATAAAATCAAACATTAACATAAAATGCTTCTTTAAAACAGGATGAGGTGCAAGTTTCGTAGTAAAAATAAATACATGATTACCGTCAACACAGACGATAAGCCTATATATTGATCACATATCAAACCAATATCTCAAACCTAGAAATTACTATCATCTTCTAGGAGAAAGTCAATTAGACCCACGCAATGTAGAAGATAAGTGAGTACGAAAAAATCCATTGAAAGATGCTGCACACCGGACTGCTTGTAATATTCCACGTGCCGTCTAATTTCATCAAGCTTCCTCCATCCAGGTCCAAGGCCTCAATGAATAAAAAGACGCAAGCTACTCAAGGATTCTGTGCTGCTTTGATCAAATTTTCACATATCTGTGGCAGCAACGGACCTTGCACAAACGGACCTTAGTATTGCTCTGAAATCTGAATCAAAGCACACTTACATAATCAGCACACAAAAAACATGCAAGCAAGATTTACGGGTCATGAAATAGAAAGACTAAACTTCTGACTTAGTGAAGCTAAAATTTTATCAAGGCAATAATCATAATGTCCGCTGGAGTATGCACACACTTGAAACTTAAGCAGTCCCTGTCGTCTTGTTGTCTAAGTGATAGTATAGTCTCTATGAACCTACATGTCATCAATGATAGCATCTTTACTTTCTTGTCGTCATCGAGAGCTGTCAAGAGCAACAAGCAGTGCACTTTACAGTAATCAAATCAGATACTGACTCGCATTACATCGCATCGCAATGCATGAAAAATCACTCTACACATGAACCAAAATCATACGTGCCGAATATCCAACATAGGGGCGAACTACAGAAACGAGCTTTTTAAGTGCATAGTTAAATGTCCCTTTAAAAACCTAGAGCAGCAGCATTAAACTAATAAGTATGTAGCATTTTAACTCACCTCGCCAGAAAGCTCGATGTTCAGCACACTCCCTTTTTTCACTAGCTACCATGGCTATGCAAAAAGAATTCGCAACTTGACAAAAAAAAACCTTTCCCAACGGCCTTTCTTCTTATATACGAGATCGCCAGAAGGATAATCTTGTGTCCCACTTAGACCTTTATCTATTACAATAGCTTTGCTAAATTGTTTAATTTTCGTATTGTCCCCAGTTTTTCCTTCCAAACCCTCATCCACAGCACCATCTACATTCTCAGAATTCTTTTGTCCTGTCCCCTTCACTTCCAAACCTAAAACGGTAGAAGCATCTGCTTCCACATCACTTGAATCAGATGATATTTCACAGATCTCACTTGTATCCGTGGTATCAGTTAAGTTGCTATCCGTACAATAAAGTACAACTTAATTACGGTATAATTTGCTTCGACTCAAACTCATTGAAGCACATGAGGTATTAATAAACAAGTTTCTGCAGCGGTTACAAAGGAATAAAGTTAAACACAGCTTACAGTTCTAATGTAAAGACCGTCATGAGATTTGCTTACAGATGCAAAACATGTTAACTGCAAAGATGAATTGCCATAATAGTCGCCATGTCTACGAACAACCAGTGCTTTGTAATGTCGATCTACAGGAGTCCACCAATTTCGCATTTCTGCAGTGCAAGGATTTCAATCTACTAAAAAGTACAAAGAAAGCTCATGTCGCAAGGAAATTCAAGAAATGAACACATTAAGGTTGGATTAAACTGACGATTATGGGGAACTCTCGTTGCACTCTTCAAGCCTTACGTGCAGATGTTGACACCAACGTACAAAATCCTAGTCCCAAACGTTGCACAGAAGACTGACAAATGACCACTGCGTGACTTCTGCATAGCTCATGAGATACTTGAGTTGGATGTAAGGCATAAACCTAATATGAAAAGACTTTTCTAAATAACATTGCTCAGATTCTAGACTGCGTTGCTGAGACGAAGCTTAGGAAAGTTAAATTGATCGCTTCTTACTCCACTTTACTCATGTATTCCATAAGGACTTCGCGCCACCCAATACAGAAGAACAACGATAGAATCACCACGACAAAATTCAAGTACACACATATACATTGGCCAATATTCCGTAACTACTTTACATGGTCCTGCGCAGCTCCTCCCCAACCCGCAAAACTCCAAGAGCCTCCGAGAAATCAAGCTCCAACATCACAACCATCACCAGCTGCTCGCTCAGGACCAAGTCGCAGAGCCTCCGTCCCGTGACCTCTCTCCCTTTCCCACATTATTTCCATCAGCGAGGCGAGCTGGGCGAGCTTGTACATCTACGCTTGGCCGAGTGTGCATTGTTGCTACAATATTGGTTGCAAAGCTAAACGTAGTGTCCATCTTTCCTGAGCAAAACCACAACTCGATCCTCCGAGAATTGTTAACTGCTCGTTCCCAAAAAAGCAGGATTCACTTATCAGATCATTCTCCATGAGATTCTTTTCGTGCATGAGCACCAGCTTCGGAAGCATTCCCGTCTTGTTTCAATGTCGGTATATGGCGTCACCATTGCTGCCGCTTTGTGCATTTTTGGAAAGCTTAGAGTTCGGCTGCCTAACGTCCATATTTGGATGAATGAAGAAGGATCTAACAGATATTTTTGATCGACGAGGTGACTGGTTTTTTTTTTTAGTGCAAGGACCTTCACGATAGAGTAGCTAGCTTTAGTTCAAGCACTTTTTAGAAGACAAACAATCAATTATTTTTTAAAAAAAACTATCATTACAGGTGATTTTCATCATAAAATTATATGATATTCGAATTAATTCCTTTCACATCAATGACGTCATTATTTTTCATTATTTAATCACAAAATTACTAAATAAATATGAAAAAATCCTCCATTTTGTGATTGCTTGGTTCACAGTAATTCTTGAGTGTGTGTATCAAAAGAAAACGTACATTTTTAAAAACACAAGATTGAATATTAGTACATATAGCAAACGTAAGTCCATTTTTATGGGTATAAAGTTTAAAATAGGTAAATAGGAATTGTTGGATTATAACATGTATTTTAAATAATTGTTTCTTTTTTTACTGTTCTTAACATAACAGAAAAACATAGAAGTTGTCCCATTACTATTTTGCCAAAAAAATTAATAAAATTTTATTTTTTATTATATAAAAATAAATAGAATAAATTGCATTTATTAAGAGATATTTAACATATCAATGTGTTCAACAATCATCAATTTATCAAATTCTTATTCAATTATTTTTTAATAAAAAAACCTCAATTAAGTATTTAAATATGTAAATTGATAACTATTTTTTTAAAATACGATTCTAATTCATAAAAAATTTATATTTATAAAGATTGTATTTGATATATATAATGATGATTTAATTTTAAATTCTAATACTTTTTTGTTTTTTTGTCTCATTATTAACTAACATTATTTTTTAAAAAACATATTATTAATATTATTTCTTTAGATATACTTATTATCAAGATAAATTTGAAATACATCTTAAAGCATAATTATTTGATTTAAAAAAAAATATATATATATATATATATATATGTTACATATAAAATTTTAAGTTAATAAGATATTAATTATTTTTTGATATCTATATAACACAAAAAAATTATAACAAAGAAAAAATACTATGTTTATCAAAAAATATATTTTTATTACAAATGATTTAACTCAAAATTATTTCAAAATTAAATTCACACTGAATTTAAAATAACATTGCTAACAATTTATTTGCCTAACAAATATACATATATATATATATATATATATATATATATTACAATATCTCATTTTAATTATGCTAGTAAAACTAAGAATTTGAATTATAGCTATTTCTAAAATAATTTGGTAGAATAATCAATAGATTGCTTTTATAAAGAAAAATCATAAATTTTTACTTTGAACACACAAAATTAAAAAACGTGCCATAAATTAAAACCATAAAATTAATGTAATTGTGTTGTATACATCTTCTATACTACATTATATAATTTAAGCATGTGTTCTATTTTTATTTATTTCTTTCTTATTTTGTGTCATAAGTCAAATTTATTTTATATTTGTTTAATTCTCTGTTAATTATTTTTATTTTAATTCACTATTATATTTTATATTAATATACATCAATTACTTACTTAAACATAATACCTTCAAATCAAAGCAAAAGATTCCAATATTAACATTGTCTAAGTGTTTTATTTCAAAAAATGAGACTAATTGTTATTTAATGTAGATTTGCACATACATGTCTATGTGCATGAAATTATTAGTATAATCAATTATTTGAATATATTAAGATTTAAATAATATAAATCTTTATAGAATTTATAATAATATATACTTAATTAAAATATTAAATTTAAAGATATATATATTTTAATATAAAATATGTGTATTTATACATATAATATATTTATATATATATATATATATATATATATATATGTCTATAAATAATACATCAATAATCATGAATTTTAATTGAAATAATTTTTTTTTTAAATGGACATGTTTTCTTTGTATTAAAATAAGAAAACCATCATGTGGATACCCCTTTTTATTGCATGGACACCCCCCTACATGGACACTCTTACAAAAAATAACTAGTTTTAATTTTAAATTGTGATTCTTGTTATATTTATTATTTTAATACCAAAATTTCATATATCCTTACCCATTTGTATTCTATGGTTCCAAATTATCTCAACCTTCAATTCTTTTATCATTGCAAACCTTTACCAAATTAATTTTTAGAAAGATAAAAATAAAAAAAAGAATATATTTCATTACAATTATTATTCATCAATGTCAAGTAAAAAATAAAAAAAATCTCATTTAAAATCAAAACTAGTTATTTTTTGTAGGGTGTATATGTGTGGAGGGGTGGGGTGTCCATTGAGTAAAAGGGGGTGTCCGCATAACAATTCTCTAAAATATAAACATATTTTGATATTTATAATAAAATATAATTAAAATTATATATATATATATATATATATATATATAATATGAATTTTAAATAAAGAACTTGTATGTCTTTATGTGATTGTCTTAAGAATGTAGTGACAAAATCTAAGTTAGATTAGAACAGAATCATCTATTTCTTGTGCATGCAATATTTAATTGAAAATTAAAAAAAAACTTATGATTGAAAAGCACAATAACAATTAGCTAATAGCCTTTTTAACTTAGCAAGGGTGCACAAGTATAGTTTATTCCTCTCTTTTTGGTACATCCGTTCATTATCTTCACAAAAGGAGTGGTTAAAGAAGATTAAACCTTACATTCTAATTAGAATGACAAGTACGTAGCTTGAAAATACAATGGATAGTCGCTATCAAAGAGTATACATGTGTAGATTCAATTATGTTATCAAGATTCGACGAGGGACGCAGAAATGCGGGCCCTAGCTTTGTATGCGAGGTATTGCGCGGGAGGGGGAACGGGGCGAGGCGGATGGGGAACACGTCAACCTGCAACGTACCCGACGTTTTGCAGGACACAGCTGAAGGAATTCTTCTCCGAAGAAGGGAAAGCTTGCAAAAAAGCGCGGGCCCGCCAGAGAAAGGAGCATCACCATGGGGATGGCGCGGGAATTATCCACGAGTACGGACTCTCCGAGGAGCCACGTCAGCATGAGATAGCTACTCGGGTGGAACATGCCAGAAGCTGCGCAATCGAGCTCCCCTTTCCATCGCGCCCACGGCTCCAGTCTCCCGCGCAGCGACGAGGCTCTACGTCTGGCTGCTCCGTCCCGCGGAACAGGGCACGTGATGCGCCCTTGTGCACCATTTCGCCAGGCGGGTGTTGGAGCGTGATGCTTCTGGAGCAATGCCATGCGCGGATTGCTAACGACGCTGCTTCGTTTTGTCTTCGCCTTCACCGTACAGTTTTTCCCCGTGGAAATCTATTTTTCTGGCTCGTTCTGTAGTTTTGTTTTGGGGTGAGGAAGGGTCGAGGTCGACGATGGTAAAGTGGTGAGGTAATGTGCGCTCTGCAGCCTAGTTTTCAGTTTTGCCCGTCTGGTGCGTTTCTTTTTCGTATGATGCCATGCCTGGTGCTCCCGTTGATGCGGTCTGATGAATAGAATTATAACGGACGAGTTTGAGTTTCCTTCGGACGAACGGTCTTGTTGACCGAGGGCTGTGGTTTGGTACAAGTGGTGCGATTGCAAGGTTCTCGTTGCGTGAAGGTTTAGGGATTATGTTATGTCTTTCTCTACCGTGGGTGTGATTCCTCTTCACGAGTTTGTGAGCTTCAGCAGAAGTTACATTATTTTCCCGCCCGACTGGGGTTCTGAGGCTGTACATTGCGTCTCTGAGTTTTCTGTGGTATTTGCGGGAAGGTTTCTGCTGCATTCTTAGTTTTATGTTCGCTTTGTCACGAACTTCCATGTCCATTTCAGTTTCTTTGAGGTTTTTAGAATTTGGTAGGTTTGCGGAGGGGACTGAGTTGGTGAGTTGTGGGTTTATTATAAGCTTTGTGTGTAGTGTGTATGAAAGTTTGATTTATGCCATTACCTACAATGGCCACTGATGGCTTGAGTAGTTTGTTTATCTTTAAGGATTCCCTCCTCCATCAAGGATGAAAGCAGATAATTGTGATATCTTCCTTTATAACGTAGTCTTGGTTTTGAAAGACAATTAGGGCTGCGTATGCTTTTCCTTGTTATTATTTTTGATGCCGTCTCGTACATAATCTTGACATTCATTTCTTCATTTTTATTTTTATTTTTTTCGGGAGTTTCGGGGGTAGGGTTTGGTAAGCCTTCATGTCATGAAAGTAATTTTTTCACTCATCATATTATTAATCGCATATTTTCCTTGTCTCCGGTATACTTAAACCTTGGCATCATAATATCTTTATGCTTCACTTTTAGCGGCGATGATTGTACTTGATTCTGTTAGAAAGCTCATTTCCTCTGTTGGTCAGTGGTCGAGGGTTTGGTCTCGTCATGCTCATCGTCAGTATTGTTTGTTTTCACCTCTAGCAGCTCGGAGGTGCAGTTGGTAGCCGATGATTACTGATAATCCTTTATTGAGAACGCAATCGCCACCAAGAGACAAGCAAGAAACACACTAAGGACCTCTACATTAGTGCACTCTAGTCGGAAGCGTAGGCTTACACGATGCCCGCTCCGGTAAATCCTGGTAGGATTGAAAGGCTTGAAATAGAAAATTTCAAGTCTTACAAGGGTCATCAAATCGTCGGCCCATTCAAGAATTTTACAGCCATTATCGGGCCTAATGGAGCTGGAAAGTCCAACCTCATGGATGCCATTAGTTTTGTCCTTGGAGTGCGCTCCATGCAGCTACGAGGTGCGCAGCTTAAAGATTTGCTGTACGCATATGACGATAAAGACAGGGAACAAAAGGGGAGGAAAGCTTTTGTGAAGCTTGTCTTTATTACAGGTAGTGGGGAGGAAATGGAATTTACAAGAACGATCACGAGCAGTGGTTCCAGCGAATACCGCATCAATAATAAAACTGTTACATGGGACGTCTACAACAACACGATGAAGACTCTTGGAATCCTTGTTAAGGCCCGCAACTTTCTTGTTTTCCAGGTAACGTTTCTAACGCGTTGTTCATCATTTGTCTTTTTCATTGAGTGAACAATTCTTCCAACTAAACATTTCTCTTTGAGACGGGTTGGTTCAATAATCATTGCAGCGTCAGCACCGAGAGGATCTTTTTTTTCCCTCTCTTTTTTGCTTCAATGATATTTGTGCTGTAACTTGATTCTGCTGAATTGTTGTACAGGGAGATGTTGAATCTATCGCATCCAAGAATCCTAAGGAGTTGACAGCGCTCTTTGAGCAGATTTCGGGCTCAGAAGAGATGAAGAAGGACTATGAAGAGCTGGAGGTCCAAAAGGCACGTGCAGAAGAGACAACAGTCTTTATGTATCAGAAAAGAAAGACTGTGGCTGCTGAGAGAAAGCAGAAGAAAGAACAAAAAGAGGAAGCTGAAAAGCACCTTCGACTCCAGGGAGAGCTGGTATGTTTTCACTCTCTGGTTAAAAGATGTCTCTGGAAATGATCTATTTGCTACTAGTTCAAGGCTTGTGGTGCTTCTATATGTGTGGGGTCAACATTGATGAAATCTCAATTTGTCATGATATACAAATATCCCTAGAGGCACGGTGGTATTTTGTCTCCTGCTTGGCTTACCTGATTCCATTACAGAAAGAGCTGAAGACGGAGTACTACCTGTGGCAACTCTACAACATTGAGAAAGATGTGGCGAGAACCTTGGCAGAGCTTCAAAGGGACAGAGCAACTCTGGAGGAGCTCAATCATGAGCAAGAACAGCTTGAAGCAGAAATCAAAGCCAAGAAGATGGATCAAGCAGTGCTTATTAAGGAATCCCTTTTGCTTGACAAGAAAAGTTCTAAAAAGAAAATGGAATTAGATAAGAAGGTCAGTTGTTTCTGTTCTGCGTTTCATCTGCTTATTTTAACTTCAATTGTACAATGTCTCGTTTCTCGTCAGTTCAGGTCTTACTTATGGAGATCTCTTGCAGTTGTATCTGACAATACTCGTGCTCTTTTATTTTCTGTCTTTGTAGAGCCCAGAGCTACTCAAGTTAAAAGAAGAGATTACTCGATTGTCACAAAAGATCAGGAATTGTGAAAAAGACTTGGAAAAGAAAAAAGAAGACAAGCGAAAGCAGGGGAGTCAAATTGAAAATCTGCAGCGTAGCCTGCGGGATGTTACGCAGGCCATGAACGAGCTCATCGCGCAACAAGACCGAGAAGGTGGAGGGCGTTTGCATCTTGCGGAGAGCCAAATGTTAGAGTACCACCGAATGTAAGTACATAAAGGTTATCACTAACGTCTGCTTTATGAGCTTGATAGAGAAGTTCGCTATGTTTGTTTCGAATGTTTCAGAGTCGATTTCAAGGAAAGTCCAAGCAATGGGTTACATCACTGTCATATATACTCCTGTGCGTTTGTAGCAAGGAGGAAGCGGGCACAAGAACCGCGAAGCTGAGGCAAGAGAAGGAAGTTCAAGATCGGCACCTTCAAGCCGATGTAGAAGCTCTCAAAAATCTCGAGGAGAATCTTCGGCAACTAACAGAACGAGATCAGCAGCTTCAATCTCAGGTGAGGCTTCAATCTAAGTGGTACATTTCAGGATCTACGTCTTAAATTAGCAACCTGCTTTCCATGTGTCTATCAGAAGGTTGACGAGGTTCTTCAGCAAACTAGGGTTCATTTATAAATTTGCTCAATAACGTGAGATTGCTATCTTGTCATTTCCAGGAGGAACAAACGCTGTCTCGCCTGAGCAGGTGTAATGAGGCATTCTCCAAACATGTTGAGGAGCTTCGTGTGGCTCAGAAAGAACTTGCGGACATGCAGGATAGACATCGGAAGTCCAGGTACAGTAGACCAAACTTGACTCAAATTTATTGAAATTTGGTCTGCAAAAGTTCGAGCATGCATGTGTTTTCTCATGTCTGGTGTTTGTCAGTTTTCAAGCCTGTTTAATTTGTTCTCAATTTTCAGTCCGTGGACTTAGTTCTAATGAAACGGAGCCTCTTCTTATTACCATATTCTAAACGTATTATTTTATGTGGCTGGTTTGTAGGACTCGCTCTGAAAGCTTGAGAGCTAAATTGGATGAGATTGACAATCAACTTCGAGAGCTGAAGGCTGACAAGAGAGAGAATGAGAGAGACAAGAGAATTGCAGAGGCCGTTGCTAGTCTGAAGCGCTTATTTCCTGGTGTACATGGGCGCATGACGGATCTTTGCAGGCCCACACAGAAGAAATACAATCTGGCTGTCACTGTGGCTATGGGCAGGTACATGGATGCGGTTGTAGTTGAGGATGACAGTACTGGAAAGGAGTGTATCAAGGTAATTAATCTCATTGTTGCTGTTGTTTGGCAGTAATTTTTTTTAGTTCTCAATTAACAGATTTGTTCCTACGCTGAATTGTGAAGTGATGTTGGATTACTGAATAGGTTTTTTGAGCATGGGCCTAATTCTAAGGATAAATTTTCCATTTTCTGGATTGCATTAGAGATTAGAAGATATCATGTCTTAGTTCATGTGCATTTTGAAAGTTGTGTATATGTGATGTGAAGCCAAAGTCATAATACTTTTCTTTTTGGTGTGATTAGTATCTGAAGGAGCATCGGTTACAACCACAAACATTCATTCCTTTGCAGTCAGTTAGAGTTAAGCCTGTCCATGAAAAGCTGCGAGCCCTTGGTGGCTCGGCTAAGCTGGTGTACGATGTGATACAATATCCTTTCAACGGTTGCCTAAGTTTCGTGTCGCTTGTTTTCTTTCTGCTACATTCTTGTTAGTCCTAGGGACCTTCTGTAGGTTATGGGTCTGATTAGTCTATTATTTCAAAGTAAATGTTCTTCCTTCGATTAGTTTCCTTCACTCGTCTTACATTCGATCCAGCTTTAGAGAGAGCAGTTCTTTACGCAGTCGGAAATACTTTGGTATGCGATCAGCTGGATGAAGCTAAGAGACTTGCTTGGGGCAGTGAGCGGCACAAAGGTTATCTACTCATGTTCTTGCTATGAATATATTACGTAGAATTTGTAGTAGTTCATGATCTGAGTTTCAAGCCTTTATTTTCTGGATAGTTTAGTGAGTGAGTTGCATGTTATGAAGTTCTGTTCTGTTAGCTGTTATTGCACTTTCGGAATGTTTTTTTGCTGTGGAATAACAATTTAAGTTTTAGATCTTCAAATGCGAACAGTTGAATTACTTGCGCTTGCAGGAATCCGACTATAACTATGATGTAGAGTGTGCTAATTGTGCAATTTGATATTTTTATGTTGGTTCACAGTTGTTACGCACGACGGTATCCTTCTAGCGAAGTCGGGCACAATGACTGGAGGTGTTAGTGGAGGCATGGAATCAAGATCCCAGAAATGGGATAACCAAGCAGTCGAAGGTGTGGTCGCTGTTGATTCTTACTTTTGGAGCGTTTATTTTCCAGTGTGTTGTGTGGAAGGAAATAACGAAGTGCGGTGGAGTAGTATATAAATTTGCACATGTACTAGGATTGTGATGATGTTTCCACTGACGTGTGCTCAGCAAGTTCTTTTAAGCGTGTTTTAGTATTTCATTAACTTGAACTTTGCATTTGTTACTAACTTGTTTAGAGTATTCTTGACTTTTTTTGGTTCCTGCAGGTGATCATGTCCCTTAATTGGAATATCTGACTTTGGTGTTTTTGTTGGTTGGGCACCACTACAGCGCTCAAGAGGAGTAAGGAACGCTTTGAGAGTGAAATGGCAGAGCTTGGATCAGCTAGGGATCAGTCAGGGAGGGAGTCTGAAGCAGCTGGTAGGATTAGTGGTCTGGAAAGAAAGATTCACTATGCCAGTAGTGAGAAGGTATGTTGATTGTATTGTTCATAATATTCGAAAACATTGTCTCTTGAACAGACATTGCGTGCAGAGTTGCAACAATTTATTTCAAATGCAGTTGTGAGTCTGAATACGACATTTCAATGTTCAATAACCAATGTTTTTCTCATGCCCATCTTTGACGTGATTCTGCCAGAAATCGATTGAAGAGAAGCTGACAAGGCTTGCGCAAGAGCGTGCCACTAACAGGGCTCATATAGAGGAGCAAAGGCCTGAGATAATTCAGGTAGTACTCTAGGTTTCAACTTGCTTCATCTTACATCAAATGCATTCATGAATACCCAGGTTCATGCCTTGTAATATTGCAGCAACCAGAGGTTAGAGTCGATGTTGCTCACGGTTCAATGGAAGCGCAAGAACAGTGTATGGACATGTTCTAGAAGTCGTGGGTTAACTCAAGTCAAAGATTAAACGATATGATTTTTAGTGATTTTTCAGCTTCTATCTTCTAGTTAGTGGTTTCTCTCTTCTCAGCTTCCTACACCTTAGCGAAAAATTCCTTCTGATATATCTCATGAACCTTCTGTTGATGGTTGTCCCCCACAGCTTCAGAATGCTATAGCCAACAAGAGCAGAGAGGTTGCCGAACTTGAAAATCACATCAACGACATTATTGATAGAATCTACAAAGATTTCAGTGCTTCAGTAGGTGTTGCAAATATACGAGAATATGAAGAAAACCAGCTCCGTGCTGCCCAAGAGACTGCTGAGCGAAAAATGAGTCTTACTAGTCAGATTTCAAAACTCAGGAACCAGTAAGTTTAATACTAAGCTTCTTTCAATTGTGCTGTCACTTCTTTTATTTGGGGGGATTAAGGCGCCTAGAATTATTTGGTTTCTTTGATTGAACTGACCATTGTAGCATTTCACATATATCATTTTTCTTTTGGTTTACTGAATGTTGGCGATTCAACACAGGTTGGAGTACGAACAGAGGAAAGATCACGACGGACCAATAAGGAAGATGTCGGATACTTTGAATGCTTTGCGAGATGAGCTCGTGAAAGTTGAAAATAGAGAAACGCAAGTCAAAGCAGAAATGGAGGAGCTTTCTGAACAAATTGAGAAATTCAGAGAAGATACACTAGACCTCAGAAGTAGAGCAGACGCTATTGAGGAGGAGATTCAGGAACTGAAAAAGCGAGGAAGCGATGATACCACCAGTCTTGGAAATGTTAAGCGGCAGATGACAGCCAAGGTAGGAACTAGTAACTTCTTACGTCTTGTCCAGAAAGTATATCAGAAGGCAATGCTGCTCGAATTGTAGAGGTTTAATGTGCTGTTCAAATATCAAGCACAACTCGGAACACAAGTGCTTACCGATCTGCTTTGTTTTGAACTGTTCTGAACCAACCAGGAAACCCATATTGAGCAATTGAATGCGAGGAAACAAGAAATCGTTGAGAGCTGTGAGCTGGATCAGATCAAGCTACCTACAACAGACTCCCCCATGGACATTGATTCTTCTGGACCTTCTCAACAGACACAGACAAATGTAACTTTTGATTTTTCGAAGCTCAGCAGGATACACCAACAGGTAGCATTCCTCTTCTACTTTGAATTTGAGTTGCCGCATTCTAGTATATTTTTTCCATGCAGAATCTCTTCATATGATGTTCAATACGTGTTGGGTAATTCCAGGACTTGAGGCCGTCAGAGAAAGAAAGGATGGAATTAGAATTTAAGGGTAAGATGGAAACTCTATCAATGGAAATTGAGAGAACAGCTCCAAACCTGAAGGCTTTAGATCAATACGAAAGTCTACGTGAGAAGGAGAGAGAGTTCAATGAGGAATTTGATGCTGCACGAAGGGCTGGGAAGGAGGTTGCAGACAAATACAACGCGGTGAAGCAACAGAGGTGATCGATCTGTTAAGCTTTGGTTTCAAGTGCTTGAGCATCGTGCCGTGTTTAGTTTTTTGCTGGATGAGTTCCTATGTTGATAAGGTCTGAGTGGCTAATTTATAGTGAGCTTGAAATCTTTTGATTTGAAAGACAATCACTCGAACAAAGTTCTAGAATTTTAATATGATACTAAAATGTACGAAGGTAGGGTTCTTAGTTCACTCTAACGTCAGTAATACTTGCCTCATGGTACTGAGCGTTTATGACTAGATCCAATTATTACTCGTCGTTCACTTTTTAGTCAAGTTAAGTTGGTATATATGGATTCATTTTTAATCTTTTAACATTTGGTGCCTGGTTCTTTCTGTATTTTTTGTGCAGATATGATAAGTTCATGGATGCATTCAACCACATCTCCGTAAATATTAATGCAATATACAAGCAGCTGACTCAAAGCACCACTCATCCATTGGGTGGAACAGCGTACTTGAGTTTGGAGAGTGAGGATGAGCCCTATTTGCATGGGATTAAGTACACAGCCATGCCTCCCACTAAGCGTTTTCGGGATATGGAACAACTCTCCGGAGGAGAGAAAACTGTGGCTGCCCTTGCCCTCCTCTTCGCTATTCACAGGTATTGCTGTACAGTTCTACCTGTTGGCCATACATGGCTCTGTTTTTGTGTTATGACTCCCCTTGATTGTTTTGAGCTATCTTTGTGAGCGGTTATTTATATATATTTTTCAAAATCAGTCGATTAGTATATTTATCTTGAAATATAAAGAATGCATTTGAATGCATTTGCGAATCCTGTGAGGTTGATGCTGCCATACCAGCCACTTGAGCAGGTATTGAGTTCTGCACGAAGAACTTATTTGAGGTTTTGCTAATCCTGTGAGGTTGATGTTACCATGCCAGCTTCCGGCCATCCCCCTTCTTTGTGCTTGACGAGGTTGATGCTGCTTTAGACAATCTAAATGTAGCCAAAGTTGCAGCCTACATACGTGCCAAATCACGTTCAGAGGTTAAGGACGGTGATGGCGGGAAAGGAATGGGCTTTCAAAGTGTGGTTATTTCACTAAAAGACACATTCTATGATAAAGCTGATGCTTTAATTGGTGTTTATCGAGATCAAAGGTACGTATTTTTAATGCATTTCTTACTTAATAGTTCACATCCCAACCCTTGCTTTGGTGGTAAACTGGTACATACATTCAAGTCTGATTGGGTATGGCCGATTTTGCTCGCTGACCTTCGCTGTCGTTTCGGATGTGCAGTTGTTCCAAAACGCTAACGTTCGACCTAGGAAAATACGGCGGTTTATAAATGGATACCACTCTCGGTCCTTTCGCATGCTTTGTAAAATACCATTGTGTTGTACTTTGGTTCTTGGTGTACATGATAAAAAAACTGTGATTTGAAGTAGCGGGTAGCACTATTACCGGATCTACCATGGGGCCTAGGCTCATAGGAGGAACGGATTCTTGCTTTTACACCGGTCTTGGGACCGATTCTTACTTTTTTGTGTTTCAAAGTGCTGCTCTGTATGGAAGACATTTAAACCATGTACAAACTGGAATGTGGACAGCCCTTGTGGTGTACAATCCTGCATAATGACTATTAGTCTCTTTTCCTTTAGGCTGTTGTACATAGTTTATCCAATTATCCATGTCTTCTGTTTTTGTGTGCATTCTTTTCTATACAGGCGTGCATAGATAGTCCTGGTGGCATTTCAGAAATGAAGTAATGGACAAATCTTTTTTTCATGAAGTTTTTTTTATGTTGTTGATGGTTGTTATTGTTGTTATTATAAATGATAATTTAGATGTACTTTATAAAAATGCTTACTCCAAAAATGTATTTATGATTGCCTAATTGTCGTTTTTTGCAATTTTATTTGCTTTCATATTCTACTAGAAACATAATACAAAATAGGGAGTATTAGAGAAGTAGAATGGATATACATAATGCTTGTCTAGAATATATTTTTCTTTTAGATCAAAAAACATTAATCCTGTAATAAAGTGTATACATGTATATATTTGTAAGTAGTTATTAGTAGAGTTGTACATTCACTTATTCTAAATCTTTCATTTAGGAAAATTGTTGCAAGTGTCAAAAAAAGATGTTAATAAAATCTAATGTATTCAAAGGGGATTGATTTATATTTATTCTTTAAAAAAGTTTCTCTCTTAGTTATTCTCTTATTTATTTATAATGTTATACATTAATCAAAAATTATATGTGTCTTTTAGAAAATCCATTAAGTTCATAAATAAATTAATAGCCTTCACATATACTTAGCATTCTAAAGTAATTTGAGATGAAATATTGTACTCTATATGTACAATGTATATGTATATATTGTTAAAAAAATTATACAAAAAATTTAGGAAACTATTAGGTGGACACCTTCCTTTGACTATGTGGACACCTCTCCTGTGCTACACCAGTAATATACAATTGCTACAAGTTTTTCAACAAGTTGATATACTAATGAGGCTAAAAGATATAAAAACAATAATAAAAAAACAATAGCAATCAACAATATAAACATCAAAAATATAAAAGCTAAAAAAAGCAAATAAATAAAGAGGGATGTCCACGTAGCAATTTTGCTAGATGAACACCTCCTCCCTCCTCTTTTTACTGTTTGTTTTATTTGCTTTGATTAGCTTCTGTGTTACTAATGTTTATGTGTTGTGGGTTGTTTTTTGTTGTTGTTTTATACCTTTTAGTCTTGTTAGTATCTAGCTTGATGAAAAACTTGTGGCAATGGCATATTGTTGGTGTGGCACAAGGGGGTGTCCATACAATAAAAAAGGTGTGTCCACCTAGTGATTCTCTAAATTTTTTTAGTAATAAATTCTAATATATCCATGTTATGACAGGTTAAATTCAAAATATTGTTTGTAATAATCTTCTTAAAAAAGATACAAATATAGCAAGTGTTTTCAACTACACAAACTTGTAGCAATTTTATAGAACATGTACCTAGCTTACACTCTAATCTTTTTACTTCATCCATCTATCATCAATGAGTATTTACATAGATGTTGGGTAGCTCTTTCAAATTTTGTAAGTAGTTCATTGAGGTATGATCAATTATTAAGAGTCTCTACAATATTGGTAGGAGGGGTGTAAGGTTTGGGGTTTTTAAAAAATTAAAAAAAAATGAAATCATTTATGAGCAATTAGATAGGATTTAGGGTTTATTAAAATATTTTGGTCCTAGGAGTTATCTAGATTTTCTTTTCATCCAATACTAGGTATTAACTAGGTACCTAGTTAATACCTAGTATTAATATTAATAATTGACATTAGATTAGATAATATATTAAATATTATTTAAAAGTTAAATTTTTAAATAAATCTTTTTAAATATATAATTAGATTATTTTTAAAAATTAATTTTTAATTTCAAATAAATTAATCATCTACTATCACATTAATTAGACATCTCACTTTTTTTGAAACAAGTTTACTTAATAAACATAATACTTGGTTTAAAAAAAAAATATCTTGTTATTTTAATTCTTTTAATAAATTAAATTATTTATAATATTTATAATTAATAATATTATAATTAAAGAATAATAAATAAATATTATAGAATATCTTTAAAAAACTAAAATTAACTAATACAAATGTCAAAAGATAAATATTAAACATAAAAATTCAAAGTAAACATACAAACATAAAGATGCTACTTAATATACTTGAAAAAGACCAATCTTTGTTTTTAATATTTTTATATTATACAAATATCTTTGTGATTTTCTTGTATAATATAAAAATAAATTGATCTCATATAAGATCAAAATAATATAATTATGCTTATTTATTATTAAAATTTTAATTATGCTCAATAATAATTATTAAGATACAAATGTAGATAAAATTTGTATGTGGTTGTTTAATAGCAACATTAAATACTATTTTTGGTTATAAGAATATATATATATATATATATATATAAGAAAAAGATTATTAATAATAAAATATTCAATAAATATCATATATATATATATATATATATATATATATATAATTACATTAATTTGTTTTTTTTTTAAAAAATTTTAAAAAAAAGTTAATAATGTTACAAACACTAACATTTAGATGGTTTTGAAATGTGTTGTAATTTCTTAAAACCCTGCGAAAAAATTCAGGAATTTTCTTTTTTCATTTTTATTTTTGAGAAGCCTCTTCTGGTAGCTTGTGTAATAAGTCATTAGAGTCTTGAGTAAGTTTGTTACCTCCAAGTAAAATAAATGGAAGCATCGTTGCAATTAGTTAATCTTCTTCACTCTTCTTTTAAAAATTTCGTATTTCTAAATTGAAAACCTTCTTGTATGTCTTTGAGATGATTGAATTTCTCAAAAATACCAATTTGAAGACGGTCAACAACAGACACACATGATTCGTTACACTATAAAATAGAAAACAATTGAAGACAATTGAGCTATTTTCGAATGAAATATTTTCCTGCCCAATAAAAAATTTCTGCACTGGTTTCATCAGAAAGATAAAGAAATGACAGCACAGACTCCAATAAGCAAGTGCTTCCGTCCCTAAAGTAACCTCCGTAACATCGAACCCATGCTTTTGATATGCGTCTTACAGAATTTGACAATTCTGTCATCTAAAGTTACACTCTCCAGGTGATCTACTTTACCAGCTATGCAGAATCTGACAAAAGCAGAACTCGTATCGTCTCTGTAACGGTCCTTTGCAACATAACAGCCTTAGCCTTCCAGGAACAGACATTTCGAGCAATCTGCCTGCTGATGTCAGTTCCAGCTTTCAGTGCTTTCATAACCTGACGTTGCTTGTAGTACCAGAGAAGCATACGATGTAATGGCCTCCAATGACAGCTTCAGTTCACAATAAGTTAATATCACTTCCTCCATGAATTTCACGCGAGACAAATTTTACGAAGTACAGGAATTAGAAGAAACAATAAGCTTTTTCGTTACCCTCCAAATCGTAACTTCCTATGTGGAGCAAGAAGAAATCCAGTTGAGAGAGATTAAACTGAGTTTGGAAGTGCTATCATCCCTATAAAATCATATCTTAAAGAATCAATGAAATCCTAACAACACTTGATGTGCATAAGCTCATGAAATTGATCTAATAGTATTGTATCTTTGAATAAGGATCGCAGAGTATGCGAAAGATAGGGAGACAATCATGTAAACTTTGCATTCAGGAGGTGCCGACTGGGAACTTTACTGCGCCTATGCTGCTGATTGCTGTACAACCAATAGCTTGACTGTGAAGCCTACCTCCTAAGAATGTAGACTTGTGTAATCCCCGATCATTGGCAAGCCTCCCGGGGGTCTTCAGGAGGTAGCAGAAACATTCGGACAAAAAATTGTAGAGGAAAGCAAAGGTTGAAGACGAAGCCCTGAATTTTGATTAATCTTTGGTCACTGCGGTGACTTCTTTTGAGTTTTTTCCTTAATCCATTTCATGCCGGCAGTCGTGCCGGCTTTCAGCTTCTGAGCACCGATGGTGGCAACAACTTTCGTCTTTTGCATTCCAACTATCGCAGCAGCTTTAGTTTTTCTCATTCCAACACTTGCAGCTGCCTTTGCCTTCGCCATCTTCTCCTTGCTGGAGGACTTGGAAGCTACCTGATTTTTGGTGGCAGGGGCATCATCCTGAATTGGGTCCCATTGATCCGCCCAATCTAGTCCTTTGCTGCTTTTCGACATCCTGCTTACCTTAAGTGTCTGGACTTAAATGTAGTCCTGCAGATAGATAGCAAGAAAAATAAGCTGCATGATTGAGATTCGAAATATGCAATGAAGTGTCTGGGACCACTTGATCCATGAAATACTATGGATAGAAAAAAGAAAAGAAAAGGGGGATAAAACGGAGAAGGCGAGGCAGGGTAAGGAAAGTAAATTCCCAATGCATCAGGTGGAGAGCGACAACGACCCTACTGCACACCTCTGCGTGAAGATAAAAATACAGACAAAAGTAAAAATATCAGACAAACGTCATTCGATTGAAATTCTCGGATTGAGAGTTTCACAGAGTATTTTAAGTGTGGGAACAGAACTAGCAACAACAAAACCAGATAAAAACTGGGTTCAAGAAAAAGGGGCACAACGCAGCTGATCTGTAGAAACAAAATATTAACTGCAGCAGGATCCAGCAGAAAAAGACAAGAAAAAAAAGAAAAAAATTGCAAACCAATTACTACCAACGGAACTGGAAAAGAGACAGAGACCTAATCAAAAGCTCTCCTACCACAAAACACGTTGCGAGCTTAAACACGTTAACAAGAGAAAACTACAATCCCGGACAACAACATCCTCTTTGCTTCATTTGCAAACCAAACGTACAAACACGAGAGACTGTTCAAGCTCTTGCAGGCGACAAACACGAACGAGTATCACACCAGTATCCTCCCATCATCACAATTTAAAAGAAAAGAAAAGAAAAGAAAAAAAACAGTTCGCGTACCACTGCATCTGAGATGAAACAGCGCGGCTTCTCAGTCCCCATCCAAATATCAACTACGAAACCACCTACCTCCAACACTAACCCATAAAACTACAGCACCCTATTGACAAGATCCCCACAATGCCGAGGACTCAGAAGATCCCAGTCACCGACTCAAAATTTTCAAAAAAACCCACGAGAGGTCGGGAACAGCGACGTACCTGGCGCTCGGATCCACGAACAACGACACGAACACGAATCTCCCGGCGAGATCGGCACCACCCTGCAGTTCAATACCGCCCCCTCCTCCTCCTCCTCGTGCTTCCTGGCCAAGCCCCCCTGCACACTCTCCACACAGGTGTCGGTCGACGCAACAGGGAGATCCAACTCGTGGGAAGCGCGAGAACGAGGAATGGAATGACGCTACAGCGAGCACGATGCAATTTGGGATCTGTAGCGCCACGCGAGCTTCTCGAAAATCGTGCGAACAACGCCGAAGTCGGAGGACGATCCGAGAATATTGCACACAAAGCAAAGCGGACTCCGACTTGCACTGCAGGCGCGGTAGGAGTGACGGGACTTGGTTACCGGTAACCGTTTCTTGTACCTACCACCGCACCTGGATGGCCTTGTGGGCCGACCCTTCTCCGTGTTCCCCCATTCCCTTGGCCTCGTTGCATGGTTGGCTCATCAACATGTGTTACGATGGATGAATGATTCTGGAAATTATTCATCCTACTCTACGGTTGTCATCTATAACTTTCGTTCGTCTTTCTGTTACGGATTATTAACAGTAACAGCATCAAGACTTAACTAGTTTAAAATTTAACTAGAGTTTTTGGTTATTCGGAATTTGAGTTGAAAAGCAGTTAAAGCGGTTGGTTTTTGGATATAGTCAATTGGTTCTTCTTTTAAAATTTTAGTTGTACATTTTTTAATTTTTGTACTTTTTTCCATGTAAATAAAATCATAAAGTAGATGAACACGATTCATGTCATATGGACATTCTGCATTTAATGGCAGTCAAAAATATAAATATAAAAATAAATAAAACCAATTCAAGTAATTGTATACAATTTTTCATGAAGTTGTAAGTAACAAATGTTTTTAAGAACCAAGATTACAAGAGTATAAATGATATATCTTATAGAAATTATATTTGTGTCATATATTTATTTTGACTAACTCAACCAATTGCTAATTTTATTCTAAAAAATATTTAATATTTGAATATGCATTACTTATATAACCTTTTTTAAAACTGTTACAGTAGTAATGATTTATCAATCATTGCAACCATTCTTAGTGTTACCAGCATTATCCTTGTCACCTATTAGCAATCTTATATATATTTTATATACAAAAACTTAGTTATTGATTAATAAGATTTAAGATTTAACACCACCAACTGGCTTGTATAGAGATTGGTTCAAAATTTTACACAAAATTAAGATTTAAGAATAGAAATATCTCATCCAGTGATTTAACAAAACATGTTGAAGATACCTTTCTACCATTTGGAACTTACAATTATTTCACAAAATTTATTCAAGTATTTAAAAATTATATGTGGTAAGAAACATTTTTTTTGTAGCATTACTTATTGTTGATAAAAAATCAAGACCCTTGATAAAGAACACAACCATCCAACCAATAAATACTTAAGAATCCTAACAAACAAGAAGGATAAAATCATATTTTTACCAATTTCCTTCTGTTTCCTTTACATAAGTGTAAGTGAGAAAAAATATATATATATCAAAGAATAAAAGAATCCTTTCTCACCTTCTCAATTTTTTAGCTAGCGTTTTCTAACCGAAAATTCTACATTTACATATGTGTATATATATACATACACAAAAAGAAAAGAAAAAAGAAAAAACAACAACAACAAATGGAGTCAATGCTATACTATAAGATGCACTCTCAGCACTTGTGAGTTTAAGTTTTGCTTAGTAAGGAATCAAATTATTTATTACAAATTTCACAAGTGAAGTAGAGCAATTCAAATAATAAATGGTGAAATCAACACCACAATTAAACTGAATTTTAGAGTAAAAACTAGAATAAATTAATATATTATACCAAGACTTTTTGTTCTACACTAGGTCATCCTTAAAACTTTCATTATTTAAGAAGATATCGTTAACTTTTTCATACATGAATGAAATTGATTTTAAAATGCATTTCAAAATGTAGAGGCGATTATATTATATCACCACTTGTTTGATGAAATCATAAGAATTTATATATATTAACATATCATTTCATTAAAGAAATTATGTGTTTTTTAATTTTTTAAAATATTTTAATACAAACAATAAAACTGTGAACAAGTTTGATAATATTTACTTTGTTTAATTTATTTTGGAATCAATTAGCATACAATGCAATAAAACAAAACTGAGTGATGATGTCAAGTATAGAGAATTCAACATTGGTTTATTGATTAAAAAGTATATATATTTTTATTCTTATATATTGAAAGATTATCTACAAATTCTTTAAGCAATGTTTATTTTCTTCTTCTTCTTCTTTTTTTCTTTTTTTTTTCTTTTTTGTTAAACTGTTGAAAATATTTTCAGGTGTCATTCATATTAGTTTATTTTGGAATCAATTAGCATATTGTTGAAAAATGTTTTCATTTGTGTATATACATATGTGTATATATATTCACATATTATGATTTTATAATGTTTTTACATTTATTTTATTTTTTGCAACTATTACAAATCAAATTTTTATATTCTATGATTAATATTTGAATTTTTTCAAAGTCACAATAAATGTAAAATCTATCAGGATGTTCAGATTTTCAGTAAAGAGAAAGTAAGTCTAGTGCTAAATCTAAATGTTTATGATGTTCTTTTATGGAATTTTAATAGTGTTTGTAAACTTTTTAAAACACGTTTAAAATATAAAATCAAGTAACACTGACTGGTAAAATTTATTCTTTAATAGATTATTTTTAATGCTTTCCAATTACATAGGTTTTATACATATTCTGGGTAGAACTAAGTGCATTGTGTTTGTATGTTTTGGAACTCCCTGCTTCATATACACATATATATTAGAGAGAGAGAAAAAAAATAAGAAAAAAAGAAAAAGAAAAACCATGCAAGCTGAAATAATGATATTTATTTATATATATACATACATATAATATTTGTTACTTCAATACATGTGTTACAATTAGGAAAATATATAAGAATTTGAATGAGTTTTTAAAAATAATATATATCTGATAAGGTGATCCTTATCATTTATTATCTGATAGATCATTAAAAATGCTACAAGTTAAAGTTGTTGCTTTAAAATTTTCCTTAAAGTAATTAGGAATGTTATCATTTATTGAAGTAATGTGTGTAACAATTAGTACATTATTGACTAACCTTGGTTGTTTATATGCCATTTTTCAACAATTTAAGTCTACTCACTTCATAATTAGACTTTCATGTTGTGTCAATTACATTGAGTAATTATTAGAATTTGTCATGTTAGTAATGCATCGATAACCCTTACATCTGTAGATTAGTCAAGCAATAAAATCATTTTTTGAATTAATTTTTATTGCTAATGATGAAAAAATTATGGTTTACTAAAAAAGCAGTTTAAAACTATTTTTTTAATTCCACAAATATGTTAAAAACTTACACTTTAGTTTTTTCAAAACCATTTTTAATATGTGTATCAGTATACATAAAAAGCCCATAATTTAATAGATTACCTAGTATGGATATGCATGCTTAAAGAAACTTCAAATATCTTACCACAAAATTACCTCCAAATTAAATTTTCAAGGTGATTCATGAGGCTGCCCCCAAAATTGAACGTGCAATAGACTTAGATTTTTTTGGTGAATTTGTAACATGTTCTAAAGACTCAAAAATGAAACAAGTGTCTGAAGGCAAGCTGCATGTACATTGTGATCTAAGTTTTTCTGCATTACAGTTCCTCCATGCATGTGACTCGTACTGCAATTCGGACAAATTCAAAGCCTGACAAAGAAATACACATCCAGTAACTGAATTGAAGTAAACCTAACCTTGTGAATTATGATGACCAGGTAAATACATTTGAATTACATCTTGGGTATGGGAAGCAAGTGCTATCACTTCATAAGTCTACGAGCTCTTCGTACAATCTTTGAGCTACAACCATCAGAGACATTGTACTGTAGCCTCGTAGCAAATAAATATGTTCAGATTAGCAATAAATACATGGCTTGAACCCTGCGACCCACTGCTGTCCCTCGAGGGCATTCATCCTTGAATGATCTCACATTCAGAAAATTATAGAAAACGGTCAAGTTCTTGGTCTACATCCTTCCCATTGACCTCCATTCGCAGATCCACATTATAACAACTTACACTCTAACCTTCATCTAAACCTGGGCTGATATGGCAAAGACAAACAAGCAGGTTTCATGTCAACAACGCATCAGGTGTAATTTTGCGTCCCCAGTTCAGACCTTGCCGTCATCTATCACTGTCGGCCTTCTTTGGCTCCATCTTTCTCATCTATCATACAGTAATCCCCTCTATGCCTTCATACATGCAAAGCATGTCCACTCAATGAATTTGTGAAGAGCCAGTTTTCTTTGACCAATACTAGCTACCAGACAATCACAATCCACTGCAATCGATTGCAATCATCGCTAATCCGTTTGTGTGTCAGAGCTGTTACCTTTGTCATGCAAAGAGGGCCCAGCGTCAAAGTCACCACTACCGTCGTTACTGCAACCCTCAAGATTCACTTCAATTTGCAAAGAAGCGTCACTCATAGGAGACTTGGCGGGAGACTTCGCTACATTAGGTCGAGGAAGCATACTAATCAACTTTTTAGAACCCTTGGGAACGGCCACTTTCTTTGCAGGCAATCCTGGGCGTTTGACACGCTCTTTATCATCTGTTGCCCTTTTAGTCCGTACGCCGCTACCACTACCAACTCCAACAGCAATACGACCTTCTGCGCTACTGTTTCCTCGTTCAGCTGCCATTCTTTGCTTACCTCCAGCAACATTTGCAGTGTCGGACTTTTTGGTTTCTTTACTACCATCAGCTGGAGGAGGCTCTTCAATGTCCGCCGCCGCCAAACCTTCAGGTGGAGGAGCCTGAGACATAGGCAAGGGGACTGGTCTATCACCCCAGTCTTTGACGGGGAATTGAAAGTTAGGCCCAAAACTAAAACGCACAGAGCATTTTTTCTCAGGCATAGGGAGCGTATACATTGAAGCCGCGGGGAAGTATTCACCAGCAAATATGTCCCTATATGCAACGCCCTGACAAACGCCGTTCTTGAAGAAAGACACTTCACTTCCTGGTTCAAAAAGAAATGCATGAGCGATGGGTCTTTTGCAGATACTTGCATTCTCTCAGCACACAGGTCCAAGAAAATAGAGGTAATAACATACTCCAATCTGCAAATTTACTCTTTCAACTATAACCTCCCAATCTACTTTTGGTAGTTAAAATGACACAACACCGTCTGATCCTGATAAACTATTCAAAAACTGTCGGTGAAGGTGGTCCACGACAGAGGGTGTAGGCAATAACATTCTAATATACTATGATACAGAATTATAAAAGTCAGCAAACTGGCTTTTGAGTTCATTCCGGTTATAGAAACACTGAAGAATGAGTTCTGAGAATTGAACCTGGAACACACTTGGGAGGACCATCTTCCTTCTCAAGTGGCACAGGAAAGACTGCCCTGGTGGCTTTGTTCACATATAATTCGTACTTTGGTGCATATTTCGCACCATCGGGTAGATTGATGTAGAACCCGATGACATCTCCTTCCACATATGCAGATGCATATGGCTCTCGAATCGCTTGATGTACTTTACTTCCATCGACGTCTCTGCAAACAAGAACGCATATTTCAAATTATGAAGAAAGGATTTAGTCCATACAAAAGCCTTGTTACGCCAAAAGCGTGATTCAGTGTAACCAAAAATCAATGTAGATGTTAATCACTTCACTGGATTTCCCACGTTTACGCCTCAAATAACGGAAAACATTTATGAGCATAAATGTCTAGTTTAATTCATAAATTTGACTTTTTGTAATGAACATAAATATGTAAATAAACAAATAAATAAGTCTTCAACACACACACACACACACACACACTGCTGGGTAAGGAGTACCTGAAGGCATAGCTATTTGCATCAAATCCCACAGGCGCCTGCAAGTCACCTTTCCATGTGCTCCATCCCAGACGAGTGTGCCCCGTCTTGCCAAGATCTTTCACTAAAATCTCGAAGTACCAGGCCCCCTCAGTAATACCACGAGTAGCCCTAACCATCCGATACCCCTTTTCACTACTGGCTTGCAACTTGTCCAGAGAGAGCTCTACCTTTTCAGCTTTCTGATCCTGCACATGTGAAGTAGTAGATGCACAATATCCGAAGGACGGGTATCAAAATCAATAGTGATGTTTCTCTAAAAACTTTCAATCTTAACAGCTAAGAACTTTGACGGTATTAAGATAGGCACTTACAGTGGGCTAAATCAAACATCTTTATTACATTCTTAACAGTTACAACATGAAGGTGTTATTACATCCCAAGTGCGAAATTTCAAAATTATCTCAGAGCAACAACTCATCCCCACAAAGATCAAGCTGTACACCAGAGATGCATTAGTTGTTGATTTCAATGTAAGGACTCACAATCCAAAGACAGAAAATAAACCAGCCTTCAAATTCCCGGTTGAAGATATTAAGAAGCAGCGATAGAAGAGAAAGCTACTTAAACATGGACTCACTTTAGACAGTTGAATTCCATTCCTCTCCTCTAGCAAATACCGCTGGGTGAGATTCACTTCGATACATTCTTCTTTCTTTTCACCACTTGGGATCTTTACGGGTTTCGATTTTCTGCTGGTCTTTCGAGTGCTAGATTTACTCCAAACATTGGCTTTCTTCTTAGGCCTTTTGACAACCACCTCACCCCCTGCACCCTCAGTATTATCCAAAGCTGCAGACCCATTCCTCTTCACACCGACTCGCACCATCCTTGCACCATTTGTTTCATCACCTAGGAGATCAAGTTGCACACGTAATGTTGTCATTCGATGTTCGACTCCTAAAAGGACAATAAATCCAACATATTAAACTTGACCTAGAAGTTGACCGCTCAACCGGAGCATGGCGATAGACTCCACTTTCACCATACCTCTATGATATCTAAGGATTCCATAAATCATGATAGTGTTGTTCTTCGTGCGACTCACACTAATCAATAAAACAACACAGTTGTTCACAAACGAGGAATTTCTCAAGAAACTTGGAAACAAATGTGAAGAAGCTAGAATGCTACCAGATTTCACAGCACACTAAATTCTTCATCAATCCATAGCATCAAAAGTCCGCATTTCGGGTATAGACTGGAACGCTAGATACTAAACTGTCTCCCAAGCCCATCCCCTCATCTACAAGCTATTACTCGAAAAAAATCTTGTCTCAAGCACTAAATTTTATTAAATAATGAGAATTCGCACAATGCACAACAGTTCATCCAGCTTTGCAATTTCGAGAAAGAAGAGGTGCCGATGACCTATTTCGTACCAGCTGGCTGTTCTCCGGCTGGTCTTTGTTCTTCGCCCTCCGCTTCTCCAGGTGCCTCAGCCATTTCGACCTCAGTGTCAGCGTCGTTGTCCGCCATGGCGGCATCGACTTCAGCTTCTCCATCATCTTCTCCTTGTCCTTCTGCCTCTCCCTTTGCCTGAACCTGATGCTCCACACCATTCCTTTCACCTGCAATGTGCTGACCTGCACTCCTGACTTTGTCTCCGTCAGATACCCGTACAGTCTTTTCGGTGGGAAACCCTAAACCTCCTGCAGCTTCGTGAACTACTCGCTCCTCGGCATTATCTGGCGCCTTTTCTCTCTCCGCCCGGACCTTGTCCGTCTCCACCTCCACGGGCAAAGATTCCATAACTGCGTCCTCCTTCTCTACCAACGCTTCAATTGCCTTCTCTTCCTGATGCTCCTCTGGCTTCATAGCCACCGTACATTCCCCTCCTTGTTCCTCCCCAGACTCCATGGTTCCGACTCCACGCTTCTTATCTCCAGTATTCAACCTCGCAGAATCCTCTTGTTGTTCCCAATTTCGATCACTCTCTCCGCCCAAAACCTCACCTCCAAACTCCCCTGACATAAACTACTCACACCTCATCGAACTCCAAAAACAGAACCGGACCATGAAGCCATACCTCTTATCCTAAACCACACATAACACTCCCAATCCACCCAAACGTTCAAACCCTAAGAAGACTACGCCACGCTCCACCATCCCAGCTACAAAACGCTCCGGCTCCCGATATCGCCATGGTCCCGTTCCGCCACCAAAACCACTCTCCAATGCATCGTATCAAAGACAAAATCGCAACAGAGCAGACGCAAATGTTCACAACTCGATTGGATCGCTAACGCCACGACAACACAATCAATCCGTCACGCAGACCATAAAATCCTTCGGTACCATTCAAGAACTCTAAGCACGCTTTACCTGAGTCACAAGACACATAGGCATCTTTATCTTTTACGCCTCTTTCGATAGACGTGTGTGTATTATCGTCGCGGGCCATGAATCTACGCGAAACATTCATCTTCGATCGAGGAAGAAAGACATCAGCTGGTGGCGGTAAGCACCTTATCTTTTTCCTTTCCCACGTCCAAACTCTTCCCTGTCGCTCTTGTTACTTGACAATTGGCAATTCCTGGGATCACGTCAATTGGCGCCCTTTATATCCCGCCTTATGGCCGCGTCATTGGGCCTATCACCGCTTGATCAACAGCTGCAAGTGCTACAAGACCGGTAAAACACAGCTCTGCTTCTCACCTTGTGTTACGAAACTTTACTGCAGGATTGTTGAATATGGTGGCGTTGGTGCCCTGAAGGGTTGTGTGCGATTTCTTAAACTGATGTGATTTAATTCACATGACAGGGCTTTGGTATATGCCTGTTTAGTTTGTCTACGTGCAGGATGGAAATGCAATAGCGGGTACATGCATTAGATTAGAGCAGAACAGGGGTTTGACTATTATAATGGTTGGTAATAACTGGGACAACACAATGTGTAGAGTCGCAGACGTAACATCAGTTTATGGTTTAGCAGCGAGAGATGCATATCGTAATCAATGTTCAATGGTCTTGCTGAGTTAGGCTTCCAGCAAAGCCCTAGCCTCACCAGTAAGCTGTCTGATTGCCATGATATGAACCAAGCTTGTAGCTTCAGAGCTCTTCACAATCGAATTTGCTGCAAGAATTGGGATTTCGCTCCAATTGGTCATCGCATGATCGACGGTTGATTCTACTACCTCGCAGATTTAGAGGTTCGTTGCACGATGCGTACCCATCGCGAGTGTAATCTGACCTTCAGAGCACTGGAACTTGTCAGGAATTTCTCTCAGAACCTGGGATCTTACAATGGTTGAAATGTAAGATGGTCGCACAACAGGGTTTCGCGGCCTCAGCGGCATACTGTGATGAGAAAAGCATACTCTGAGCTGATTCTAATAATTCAATTCGCCCCGCAGCGCCTCGAGCATGAGCATTAGCAACAAAAATCTCATAATTCAAGCAAGAACCATTGTCAAACAAATTAAGAAACATGAAACAATCACAGCAACAAGGGATTCGAATAGATATGGAGCTTCTAGCATTAAAAGCCCTGTGAAGAATTCCACTCTGTTTTGTTTGAAGTGAGACAAGCTATGTGCTCTTCATTTGTGTCAGAGTTTTTTCTTTCTTTCTTTTTTCTTTGTTCCCTCACTGACAATATCTTTGGATTTAAACCCGCATCTATTACATGCAAACCTTGGAAGCATCTCACATGATCAAAAACAAAAAACGCCCTAATCCTCAGCCAAAGAAACTTGCAAAAAACCGTCCTCTAAGATCGAAATTATGCGTTGTTAGATTGGACAGTAAGTGATCACAAAAGCCCCCAAAAATCAAGATTGAAATCGAAATTCACGATCACGAATCAAGCATGGTAAGATATATATATTAAGTACTTGAAAGTCGGATTTTACGCATGCGAAACTAATGATGAGCATGGCCAAGAGAACCAGAGGAAATGTGAAACGACATCAGAATCCAATCAGAGCTCCACCATCCTGAGCACATATACCCTGAGAGACAACTCCCGATACCCTTTGTTGACACCTAGGTTGTCATGTGAAATCTTTTTGATATCCTGATTTCTCATGGATATGTATGGTGACGCAGTCATCACAGTAGTATCGAAAATGCAGGTCTTAATGATACCGTGGCTATGCAAAACAAAGCACCAAGAGGTATTCCCTTTTATAATGAGGATCTTAATGCATTAAAAGCTTTGTTATTAAATATCCCTATCTATGATAAGAATTTTAAAATTAATTTTGTAAATAAACAAACATTTAATATGTTCACATGATGCAATTAAACTATTCAATTTTCCTGTGGAGTATCTTATGCAAATCCAAGCACCTTGTTCACCATAATGCATACTTTTGGCCACTTATTCCCATGGATTTAGAACGATTGGAAGTCAAAAATTTCCATTCAATGTTCTCATCTAATAAAACAATTAAAGGAAGAGAGAGGGGAAGAGGAAGGAGGAAGAAACAATCTATAAGAAATTCCTTTGATTAGTGGAAATGGGGAGCAAATGGATACTTTATGGTACAACTGATGTCCATTCTGTGGGAACATAATGGGATACTTACAAGCACAAATGATATTTCTGTCAATATTATTACTCCATCCTCTTCATGAACACACACAACACACCCCAAATCATCCCTAACACATTATTTTCTGCTGGAGTGGATGGAGATTAAAAAATACATAAATATACACACATAAAATTTACATAGTTTTTTAAATGAAAAATCACACTTTAAAATAAGTTGTTTTCATTGCAATTTTCAATATATTGAATGTAGTTGTCATCTTGATAATTGTTCTGTAAAAAGAGCAATCAAACTTAATTTGAATTCCAATTATAGAAACGATTTTTAATGTGTAAAATGTTTGTCATGTCTATTTGTAGACTTTAGTTTTGATAAATTATTTAATAAACGTATATAAATATATATAAATATTTAAACAAATAAATATTTCTATAAATTAGTATAATTTTGCAAATATAATCAAAATTTTAATATTACTTAACAATTTTGCAATTGTATTAGATCATATTTTATTTTATTTTTCTTATTTATATATGTATGACAAGAAAATATTATGATTTGAAACTTTATTCAATTAATCTTTTAAAAATTCATTATATTTTTTACATTCTTAGCTCAAATTAATTCATAGTCACGTGTAGATATTCTTAAAAATATATTAGACATTTACATTCATTAAGATATTAGTTTTTATAGCATAATAGGCATATTGTAATTTGTTAATAGCTTCTGAAATTCAAAATGTAAAGTTTAGTGTTTGTAGTAAGCAACTAAAACCATTCTGGATATAGTTGTACAAATTGTTTTAAATATATAAAATATGAAGAGGAGTAAATATGTTTTCAAACTTAACCCATTTTCTACTTAATTTATAATTTTAAAAGGCACAAAATTCAAATTAAGAAAAAGCAACTTTAAATTTACAAATGAGTAAAATAAACATGTACTAATTGTAAAATGATGTCTGAAATATTTCATAGTGTAAATTATTGATGAAATGATTTCACAGTGTTCAAATGGGTTTAAAATTACGAAATATATGCAAAAGGATAATTTTATGAGATGAATCTAACAATTCTTACATGTAAATACAGTGGTTTTCATTTCAATCTTAATATATAATATTAATAAATATTAAAATACACATACAGTGAAACATTGATGGAATTTCATTGCTTTAAAAAGAATGAGTTCCAGAAAGATTTTAATGTTCATGACGTACTGTATCCGATTCTTTAAAGCCTACAATACCAAACTTTTCGAGCAAAGAAGCATGTGGTATTTAAGCATGTTGAGGAATATGGTGCATTGGTCAGGAAGAGACCAACAATTTATACCCGGCATCGAGATAGGACCCCCGGTGCCCGGTCCCCCATGTTCCAGCACCTAAAACTGCGGAACAGGTATAGGGCGTGGTGGAGTCGAATTTTGAACGCGACGAGGCGGTGGCGCACGCAGGGGTGAGCGGGGCCCGGTGGTGTGACCCGTGCTGGAGCACTTGGCGGCCCGCGGGGTCCCTCGCCCCGCAGCCACAGCCTAGTCCCTCGCCTCCTTCGGCGCTTCCAAGTCCTCGCCGCGGAGCTCTCATTGCGTCGTAATGCGCATTCCGTTCTCTATCACGCTCGCGCTCTACCTCTTTTAATACACGCTCCTCTTCGTTTCGCTTCTTTAGGTGAATCTCTTCTCCATCGCTGCGTTGTAGCAGCAGGTATGTTATTGCATTGTAAAGGTTGCTAGCTTCCCAACGCCTACCTCTCAGCTTCAAGTTGTGTTCAGTTTACCTCTCGGACTTTCGTTTTCCAATCGTTTTTGTAATCTGGTTGCACTTCTTTTTGGAAGTGAGTCGGAGGGAGGGGAAAATATAATGATAAGTGTTGTCGCCGTCTTTTATTGCGCTTTTTTCTTATTTCGAGGTTGCAGGGGATGCAGTGTTGTAGAGGAAAGAGCGTGTGTTAAGGTTTTGCGTTGATTGGCGAGCGGATTGGCCGGATTCTATGTATTTCGTCGATCTTCGTGCAGGATGATTGCCCTTTTTACTGTGTTTCCTATGATGCACTCTGTCGACTTTCCTTGATTAGATGATTGGTTTGATTGCTTTTTTTGGGTCAAGATTTCTCGTTTCTCTTTCATACTCTTTGTCGACGCTTGAGCAGTTGCAGCTTCCTCTGAAAGCATATTGCGATTGAGGTTGATTGGGTAGCTCCTGCCTCGTCGGTGAACGAACAGTTCATTTTTGGGTTGTTGGCTGTTAGTGTGCCTGTTCATTGGGCAACTGCGCTCTGTAAACGTTCAAAGTGTTTCCAAATCGTCTTGTACAATTTTCTCTTTGGAGTGTCTTGAGTGGAGATAGAAACCAAAATGCGCAGGCTTCTATGCTACCGAGGTAGTTGAGTTTATTTTTCTGCGATATTCTGACTCTTGCATACTGGTTTCCGACCCCGTATTGAAGAATTGTCTGGAGGAGCATATCTGTTTTCTTGATATTTAGATGTTGTGTCGAATGTGGCCAGTTGTTCAATTGAGGCTTTTGAGGGAGCTTTGGCAACTGGTGCACCTACGCACGACATTAAATTGGTGGCAGGAGTATCACGTCAGCTTGTTGTTCAGGTATTGTTTCTCCCCAGATTTGTTGCGAGTTTTTCCTACCGATGTAATCTGTGAACTGCTGGCGTTTGGTAATTCCATTCGTCAACAATTTCGCCACACAGGTCACAGCAAAAAATAAACTTCGTTGCATAGTTCTGTGGTCATAGGTCTGCTTACGGATACTACGTCAGGTCAAAGCTTATACTGTACTTCACATTAGAGTGAGCGTTTCATTCAAATTTGTTTCCATCACCTTTCATCAATACGGCAACGTTACGATACATATCCTTGAGGCTCGAACTTCTTCGTCCATGGAGAATTTAATGTCTGACAGACCGGTTGCAAGAATTCGAGTAATCCCTCATTTGGTATTAACTCATACATATTTTAGTCGTGTATTCTGCCGGTGGCCGTTGTAATCAGTTTTCAGGTTTTGGACCGCATTTTCTTTTTAATACATTTATTACCCTCTTTTAAAGCTTGTAGATAGTCTCGATCAGTTTAAACCCTCGGGTTCTTGTGCAGTCACCCAGACATACAACAGACTGGTCTTAGCAACTCACTATTCCTCTCCTAGCGTCTTCGTCAATGTGTAGTACTTACTCTTGTTGCTCTTGTTCTCATTTCCTTGATAATAAAGCTTCATTTCATCTTCGGAAATATATGCCCAAAGTGTTCTTGGATCTCCCTTAGTTATTGTATACCGTGCTCTGGATGTGGTTTTCTGAGTCGAGGCGATTAGTTTTATGACGCTGGAATTGCTCCTCGCCTCGATATTGAATGTACTAGGATCAGTTAGAATGTATGAACCGTCATCGGTTCAAGTATCTACTCTCTTAATTAATATTTCACCTCAAATTCAGTCCCTGCACTTTGTCCTTGATATTTCTGTGATCCTAATGCCTGCAGATAGGTCATTGTGCGACGAGAAAAAGAATGCACATCGCTTGCCTTCTATCATTCCTTCTAGTTCAACATTTATACAAGCATTGCTGATCATGGGGTTAACCGACGTTGATGGTGGTTACGGGGTAAGTCCTATTTATTCTTGGAGGCATGAATTTTTACGAGTACATTGAATCAGTGTGGTGCATAAGTAGGGAAATTCCTGTAAAAGAGGGTGATCCTACCAGTACACTCTTAAGAGGAGTGACGAAGTATTTATTTATTTATTTATCCTTGGAATGATCAGTCAGAAACAACATAGACCTTAATAGTCTAATGACGGTAAAAACATCACTTAAAATGTATGGTTATCTGAAGTTTATGGGCGGTCGCTATTGTGTCAATGATGAAAGTTTTCACTACTCGTCTGCCACTTTGCCAGTTTATTTCGTTGTGATAGTCATAACTTGCCTCGGGTATTTTGACATGGCTGTTTAAACAAACTACTGAGATTCTTGTGGGACTTCTACCGAGAGAAACCAATTAGAATCTATATCTCGATCGATCTCTAATGAGAATCGTTGCAGAGATAGACCGGGTCCTTAGCGTAAATTGGTCATGAACACATACCTACGTTTGTTGTGACGATTCAATTGCTGGTTAGTCAAGAAGGCTGGTAGGTCAGTTTGCATCATGTGCTGTTAGAGTTATGCTTGACTGACATTTTAATACTCTTCTTTTTGCAGGGTTTATATGATTCTAGCGACATGTCTGGGTAAACTTCGTCTTAGCTTCATCTTTGCCTCTTCTACACTATGCTCTGATTACGAAATGAGTGGAGTTGTCTGTCTTATGAATTCAGTCAATGGCAAACAGCATAACTTATTGGGTTTAAGAATGGTTACGACATCCATACGATATTTATAGACCTCGATTAGCCTTGTTTTTGTGCATCCGCCATTAATTCTAGAGTTCTTTCATAACGTAACTTATTATTTTAGGTACGGCTTCAAATTCATGTATCATTCTGTGCTCTAATCTGTAAGCCATTTTTGTAACATTGTACTATTTCTTCAACTTGCAGGGATGATACTTTTGCTGACATTCACAATTTGGACCACTGCATCAAGTATCTCAACCAGTCTTTAGTTACATTTGGCTTTCCATCAGGACTAGATCTTTACTCCAGTGAACCAGTAAGTTATCACTACTGTCTTGTATCTTCACAAATTTTTTTCAGTAAATTGTTTAGGAACTATCAAGTATGATATAAGAGACTTTTATGAACGGCGTAGTTCTTCCAGATGGTGATTGTGAATGTTACGTGATAACTTATGAAATGGCATTCTACTTGCAGTCTTCAATCGTGCGAACATGCAACTGCATATATGCCATGATTCAGCAGCGACAGCGGGACATCGAATATCGTGAAGCAGCCAATGACTCGAGGCAAAGGTGCGGTCTCTTGTTTTTGAACTGAATGTGTGCTCAATGTGTGTGAAATCTGGAATCCGGCGCTTCAACTATTCGTATGGATCATACAAACCTAACCTTTTCCTTTAGAATGCTTTCATGTATCAGAATAATCTTCAGTTATTCCTTTAAAACATGCTGAATATTTGCATTGAACTGTGCAGGCTAATGTCAGATATGTCCCGACATGAAGCTAAGGTGGAAAGGCTTACTGATCAGCTGGCAAGTAAAGAACGTGAATTGCAAGCAATCACAAGCAAGGTATTCTAGAGTCTGCTATGTCATCGGCTGGCTCATGAAACTCTATGCAGATTTCGAATCTAAGGCTAGTATGATGATGATTGAATTGCTTCAAGTTCCTACAATTTTTCATCTCAGGATGTTTATCCTTGATCGGTTAGGATGAGCTGGATAATCAGCTATGTTTTAAGTTGGGAGGTTCTCTTCTTTTCATTGAACATAACGAGTACCATTAATATTAAACACTGGCTTTTCTACGGCTTTTGATAATCTGGTTCTTGTTGGTGCTCTGGACATATTGTCACTCTGATATCAGGAGCAAAAAGCGGCAGCTGCTAGCAGAGCTCAAATTGAGAAGCTGCAGCATGAGAAAGATGAGTTTCAAAGGATGGTGATTAGTACACAGGTGAGAAGATGTTTCCAACTCTGTAGATTTTGGAAGATTGGATTTCATAAAATAAGATCCTTGTTTCTTGGGAGTTTGTCGTAATTTTCTCTTCAGGACTTCGGGTTGGTTAAATTTACTAAACCTGTTTTGTGGATGTGTTTTTCTTGTCAGCAAGTTAAGGCTCAGCAGATGCATGAACTGAAGAAGAAAGAGAAAGAGTATATCAAGTTGCAGGTACATGAGGACTCTATTTGCCAACAACGATGCTACTACAGGTCACTCTATGATTATGAGTCCTTTGCATAGCGCTTCATCTTCTTTGATGAACTGTGTTGGTTTGTTGGCTGGTCCAGGAACGGTTGAATCAAGTATTAATCGAAAAGAAGAAAGATTCCAAGAATGGTATTGAGATCATGAATTTATTACAGGTATCTTTTCTTCCTCTCTAGACCTATTCGCACACCCTCAAAATACTCTGGAAGATGTTTTTATCTTAATAAGATATAAACATTCGTCGGTTATTAATTGAAGCTTTTTCTAAATCCCTCATATGAGGTAATGCACGTGATTTGAATTATGTTTAAGAACTCAGTCACTATGTGTTTTCATTGGACTCTAAGCAGAAGGAGGGTAGGCAACGGGGGACTTGGAACACCAAGAAAGCAGATGGTGATTTCTATAAGATGATAGTGAGTGAAGCTTTCTCGAATCTTTAATGTAGTGTTTCATTGTGAAGCTGAGTACAGTACTTCTGCTCTCCTTTTTCTGTGCATGTGTTTGGTCGACTTAGATTCTGACGGTATCAAGGTGTCATGATTTCTGTATCCTACAAATGATGTTCTGGTTAGTACTACTGGTTTTCATCAGGTTCAATAATTATGGATGTGTCTTTTAATAGAAAACATAGTAGTGGAATATTGCGTGATCTAGTGTTTGTTGTGTAGGTGGATGCTTATGAAACAAAGAAGCAAGAACTTGTGGCTGAAAATTTGGAATTGCGGGGATTGCTTCGATCCATGCAGGTATGAATCTAGTGCTAGATTCTCTTTTCCTCAACATTGTGACAGTACATTCTTTTGTTGACGAAGGAGTGCAGTATAGCAATTTCAAGTAACTTTTGGCACTAGGGAGAATAATTCTGATGTTTGGGCTAAAATTTTCTTTATGATGCAGGATGACATGCGTGATTTTTTGAATACCCCGAGTGGACTGATTAGACCTGGCACTGGAGTAAGCTCTCATGAACATGAACCACCTGCCACACCATTGGGTGGCCGCACGGTAATTGCAATCATTCATTTCGCTAGCAAACTCCTATGTTGCACTTACTAAAGCTTTCTTCTTCTCTTTGGGCTTTGATGTCATGAGCACTATGACGCGTGGCCCTTGTAAGGTCGTACAGAACATACTATATGTGTAGTAACTTCGTTTGCGAGTTTAGGTCATGTTGTACCCACTGTTAACTACTCGAGGTGTAAAAATATCAAACCCGTAATACGTTCCATCAAATGTGCTGAGTGAACTGTGCTAAGTATCAAGTACCAAGCATCCACTCCAATAAATTGAACCTTGTGCACATTGTGCAGGGTGTATTTGACCTACCTTTTCATATGGCGAGAGATCAGATCGGAGAAAGCTTACGTGCTAAAATGTCTACCATTAAAGTAAGACCTGTCACATATCGGCTTTTTGTTCTTCAATATATTATTGAGCAAATGTGTAGTGAAAACACTAGTTAAATAAATGATTATCATACTACTTTACTACTTGAATACAGCTACGATGATCGCACATTTTGTGATGAATGTGTATCAAGTTTGGTCTTCACTCTGACAATGCCATCCGTTTTTTTTTTCCTATCGCCTTATTGGCTGTAGTAAAAGTTGCTCGTGTTTTTTCCTCTTACCAGGAACGTATGATGCAGTTGCAAGAAAGTCAAAAGTTACTTGATGCAGGAAGAGAAACTAGTGAGCGCGAGCAAGCTCTTGAGGCGCAGCTTCTAGAGGCCCGCAGCATTATTTCTGAACAGGTATCCTCCCTGTCCCTGCACCTGGTTTGTTGCACTTTTTATTGATCACGTTCAAATCATGATTTGAACAGCAGAATGCTTGCATTTAAGAGGAATCTGAGCAGAACGAGTCTCGTTTAACCAATGACACCACTCCTCGTTTCCAGAGCATTTTTAATCTTTTGATATGGCATCTTTTCACAACTGCGACATTCCACGAACATAATGTAGATGTGCAGAGTATCCAACATACCTTCTGCAGTATGCATCTTTCGAGGCTTATGGGTGTGATGTCTTCAATGGTGGTGCAGGCTAGTCTAATGAACAAACACATGTCGGAGGAGGATGACAGCAGGTACAATGGTTTCGTGCTTGTTCCTGAAAGGTGATCCATGTTTTCCTCATGTATCTAATCTGCAGGTTTTGTAACAGTCGTTTAATCTCTATTAACTCTCGAGAGGCTTCAGTAATGGTTTTGCTAGGGTTGGATATGCATGAATGTGTTGATTTGTATGAAATTCTACATGAGTATGACTGTCTCCAGCTTTTCCTGATTGATATGATATCAATATAGGATCATGTAATGAAATTAATGCATTCTTGTGTGCAGAGCCGACAGAGTCAACTGTTTGCTTAAGTTCTGTGCCAGGGTTTATGCTAATTTCTGCTACAAATGTTTACTATCAGATTTTTTGTTTTTTTTTCTTGCAGTCACGTCATTGCAAAGATAATGGAGTCGGAAAATAGAGCAAGTACTGCACAGGGTGTGAGTATCCTTTGGCTTTCTCATGATTTTTAATAAATTGGTTGACTTCGATAACAAGATTTTGGATTGATTGGTTTCTTTCCACAATTTTAGGATGAACTTTTGGCATGATAATTTGCCTCTGAAACAGGTTAAATTGGTGGTTACTGAACAAACCATTATCTTAGTTAGGTCTTTTCTCAATCGATGTAGTTTTAATCGATGGTCCGAATCATGCTGGGATGTTGCGAACAGGAAGAGGAGCGAATATCAAAGATCAATACATTTGACGTGACAAATTTATCTAAGGTATTCCAACTAGTTTTGTAGTCCTACATTTTGATTTCGGGCTTGTTTTATGCTATTGTGATCTTTCTTAGTTTTCTCGAATGTCTGGACTGAACAACTGAGTGGTTTATCTCGGTTAATCAAAGCAATTAGACTTGAGATATCTTGGTGTCTTCCAGCCTATCCTTATCCTCATTTTGACATGCTCATGCTCACTCACAGAGCCGATCAATTTTGTGCAGACCAACAGCGGAGAGTATGGGAACATTAGAGTAGCCACTAATGATAATTTAAGCGTTAGGGATGACTATTTTCTTCATCGGAGGACACTTCCAAATGGAGGTCTTCGAGCCCATCGGGTACCTCTTGTGCCCACGGGATACCAGTAGCATCACTGGTATTGACCGATGTCTCCACGACTCGTGAAGACTTGTTGCGATCTAACAAACAGTTCTTATTTTGAATCTACTACGGGTGGGTGTAATTGAGTTGCGGCTGTGAGGAAACTGTTGCTCCTTTTTCCGAAGATGAAGATTCTAGGTGACACAGTGGTACATATATGTCAATGACCTTTGAAGGTTATGTAAATTTAGAGCTACGTAGACTGGGTATTATTTGGAGCGCGTTGAGAAGAGATTGTGATACAACCGCTAAGAAGTTCTTCACCAGTTCCTTCACATCATCATAGTCTTGGTTTGATATTATTCTCCAGTTCATACAAGAATCTGGTTTCGAATTTATTTATTTTCGGTAGTATTGATGCATCCATCCACTATGTCAGTGAAAGTCACTGCCATTCTTCTTTTATAATATTCTTTTTCTAACAAATGTGGGGCTTGAAGTGGAAAAGAATAGGAAGATGAATTCTTGTGAGGATTTTAAAAGATCCTAGTTCTGGGAATTTAAGTTCGAAATGAGTGGATAAAGTTGTAATTAATTATTATTTAAATCTGTATGTGTGTGGTAAGGGAATGTATTGAATCTGGATGGCATCTTGGACCATTGTGTAGAGTTCGTTATGGAAAATATTTACTATACTATGTTGTTGTTTCAAAATGTTGTGATGTTTGATGTTTGTATGTGTATGTGTATATATATACACGCACATACATACTTCAAAGCTACTGGTTACATTACATTTTCTTAGTAGATGGATTTATGAATATATTTCAATGAATGAAAGTAATGAACTTACATAACAAATCTTAGTAACTGGATAGAGAATGTGATGGAGGAATTAAGGGATTGACACATAACCTACACAGAAATACGTGTAAATTTTAAAAGCAGTGGTATGTGTCAAGTTTTATATTGTTGATACTAATTTCTACAGTATTTTTATTTTTATTTCTTAAGAAATATGTAAAAGAATTTAAAAAGACAGAAGGAGAATTGAGTAAAGTTTTGTTTGAGAATATGTTTTTTCTTTTGTGCCAAATTTATGAAGAAAAATGATGCTTCAAGTATATAATGTTTAACAGACAAATGTAAATTATTGTGTTAATTTAACAGATAGATGTAAATTATGTGATATACAAATAATGCTTTCAAAACATTATATTATATCATTTTAATATGCAATAATACACAGTTGAATGTATGTATAAATAAATAGTGTGTACAATGTTCACACATGTTGTAGAACACACAGTTTAGTTCTCTTAAGAAACACTAAGAAGATGTTCATTAGAGTAATAAAATGAAACAATGAATTTTATATGAATAAATAGTAGGATTAACAAATATATTAGAATGTTGCATATTAATGTTAATACATGGTACAACTTAATTCATGTTGCACATAAAAGAAATAAATTAAAGATATTTTTGTTACTAATTTATATTGGGATCTATAAATTGTTTTAAGATAAATGAAATGTTGTAATCAGATGTTCTATCAAGCCATGGTTAAGCTCACAGATGTGGAACAGATACAAAAATATAAGAAAAATGGATGTAAGAAAAAGACGAAAACATCTCTCTTTAATGTATTAAAAGTAAGTTTGAGTGTCCTAAGGATATATAGTTGCTGTTTTTACTTACTTCTGTACTTCCAAGAAAAATCATTCCACGATGATAACTTCTTGTATTATTACTTGTGTTTTATAAATATAACTTGTTCACTTTTCTTATTTTATAGGGATGTACTAAAGTAAAAATAATTTTAACTGCACATCTAATATCAGACGTAAATATCTAATAGACGTAATATCTAATATCTAACTGCACATCTAATATCAGACATAAATTCAAATATGTATCTTTTTTCCATATATATATATATTTATTGTGACCCTAATTAAAAGTTGGCATTGTCAAGTCTAGTACCAACATTTGGGAGATTCATTTATTGCTAGGAAAGGCAACATGGCTTAAATACAATGGTCAAAGTTGATTCTTCAAAGCTAAAAGTTGAATACGTGAAAGATTATATTTGTAGGGTATAAATAATACAAGTCATTGATTTAGTCAAATTGGATACATAATAAGAAATTTAACAAAGTTTAATTTACATAAAATACTCAATACACAAAATTGATTAGAACTTAATCTTTAACGACAATCAATCTCATTTTTTCTATGAATATTCTTGGGATTGGTAACAAAACAAAAATTCAGTTATATTATTTTCTTCTATTACAAATTAATATACTTGAAGATGATTTAGACTTGAATATTAATAGAACTAATAGCACTAGTTTAAATGAAAGATAAAAATCTTCTAAATTTTAGATTATATTTTTAACTTGTAAATATATTTTGATATTTTAAATTGTTCATTAAAGAATAAGCTATTAGTAAAAATATTTTTTCTTTTTAATTATATAATAATTTTAAAAATATAAATATATCCTTTTAAATCATGGCTATTATTAAGGTCTTTTATTTAATAATTATTTTATTAATAATTATCTTATTGAATGCTAATTTTATTAGAATGAGGCTTGGTGATTTTTTATAATAATAAAATCAATTTAAATTAACTAAAAAATCCTATTTTCTACATAAATAATTAAAAAGATATGAGATTTATTTCTCATGCTTCTTCTACCTACTAAGTAACACTTATATATTTTTAATAAGTGGTACATAATGATAGAAGGCCAATGTAGACATTGGTTTCAATAACTAGATGTTAATTCTTATAATTAAAAAAAATACTAAATTAACTAAGATAATTGCCTCCAAAATTTACTAAGATCCTATTTCTTTTTTACTAATACTATTTTCCTTCATTTAGCATCATTTAAACACATCTTCACTTTACAATTGTAGTTTTAGCATTCTAAATGCATTCTTTTATCCTAAAACAACGAATGAGTCAATTTGATGAATCACACATTTCTTAATATTTATTTTTATTAAATTATGGTTATTAAAGATTTATTTTTATAATATTTATTTTATAAGAAAGTGGTAATTTATGAAATTATATATTTATTTATTTTGTTTATCACTTGCTTTGTATTTTTTGATACATTATAGCCACCAAATAAGATAATTTTTGGCATTTGTTTTATTAAATGATGGCTAATAGTAAGATGGTTTTTTATATTTGTCTTGTTAAATATAATTTAAAAGATATCTTTTCTTAAAAATCTTTATTGATATTAATTATTGTGCATGTATTTATCGTAATGGATTGTAACTATTAAGAAAATTATCTTTGAATATATTTTTTCTTTAGATTATAAAAAAAATTCCTTATAAAATTAATTAATAAAGATATTTCAATCAAAATATAATAAGTCTTAATTAATACTTTAGAATTTTATTTATGTCTTTGATATTATAAGGTATAATTTCAAAAATATAAAATCTCAAATATTGACTTCAAAATTATTTATGATATAAAATCTATCCAATGTGATTTTTTATTGCTAAGTATTTAAAAATATTATATAAATATAATATAAGTATAATTTTTTTTTTATAATTTTACAAAAAATTTAAATTTAATAATAAGTGTTACAAATACATTACTCAAGTAGAACAAAATTCTAAAAGTGCAAAGCATTGAAACAAAAGAGGTTCATTTTATATAACAAGTAAAGAGCTACAACAAGACATAAGAACAAAACTAGAAGGCCTAAATTGAGCCATAAAGATTGCATTGTCGAGACTAAGGATCCCCTTAGCCTCAACTCTTATCTATACTAGATGCAAAGAAGATCTTTGAGGAGTTTTTTTGATGCTTAGAAGTGAAGCAAGTCTAAGATCCTTCTTTGGCAACTCCTTAAAATATCTTAGTCTCCAAGAATTTTTTACAACTATCTAAGATTTCCTAGAACCTCTTAGAACCTTCTTGGAACCTATTAGAACTTATTAGAACCTTTTCAAAACCATTGAAAATCTTTTAAAATCTTTTAGGACCAAGTAGAACCTTTTAGAATCTTCTTCTATTGTATGTTTGTATCACGGATATAAAATCTATTCTAATAGTTATTTAGATAATATAAATAAATAATAATAGATAAAAATAGATGAATCTAATAATATCTTAAAGAAAATCCTTTTAGAAGCTTTATAGATATAATTTCATCTTTATACATGTCTATAGATAATTCGTATATTAGAAACTTGGCCAACAAGTTAGCCGCCTATTGTATATGTTGGTAGCTTGTAGGATAAGCTAATTACATGGCACACATGTAAAAAACTTGTCTTACAAGTTTGACATGTATCTTACAAACTAGACATGTGTTGGAGGTCCTATTGAACATCACCATGTAGCTCTTAGGTAGATAGTATATATAGAGAAAAGAGTGAAGTCTTTTTCATTCTTGTCAATTTTTTTTTTGCTTTTGGTCTAATTCAAGAATCTTTATATTTTTTAGTTTTTGGCAATAGCCATTCCAATTTCTTCTTGAATATATATATTTTTTTATTTCTATTTTTTTATTTTCTATTATCACAAATTTCACTTGTTTATACATCTTCTTTCAATTGGTGTCTTTGACAGATTGATAAGAATGCACATATAATATTAAAACTTTGTCTTTTTTTGATTAAGAAAGGATTATCCCTTTTTCTTGATAAGACATAAGCATATTAGAAATTATAGATTATCCACTTCTAAATTGATATTATTTTTAATTTTTAATTTTTTATTCTTAAATTTTTTATTCTACATTTTTTAACTGAGAGTAGACACCTTCTTTTTTATTATATTATTATAGAAAAATTCATTGAAATGAAAAATAAAATAGTACAAATATAAAAGCAAATGAGAGAGTTAATGCTTGTAATGCATTAATTCAATTTACTACTACAAGGAATAACAAAATTAGCAAGAAGTGAAGATATAGAGATGATTGAAGTTGCTTCAATATCTACACAAGCCATATTATTTCACCTACAATGGAACACCATTCAAGAATCAAAAAATAAAAAATTAATTTATTTGAGAAATTTGATGGCACAAGATCTAAATTTTAAAGATTCATCAATTAATTACAACTAGTAATTGAACTTCAACCTCAAAGTTATCCAACTCAAAGATTACAAGTCAAGTTTATTAAAATATTATTTTTAGATTTTGCTTTATCATAATTTTTATCTTTTTTTGAATGGTGTGATCTAATATTAGATAATTTAGAGGTATTTTTAATAAAATTTTGATCTATATATAAAAAATATAATAGAATTTGTATTGCAATCAATAAGATCCATATCTTGTGACAAGACAATCGATCAATGATATTATATGCTTTATAATTTTAACAATTAGCAACTAATATCAAGTGGGATGATGCTGCACTCATCAGTTAATTTTTCTATAGATTACCATATGAGGAAAAAAATTGATGCTCAACTTATTTGATCCTTAAACATTGAGTCAAGTAATTGACTTTGCTGTAAAGTATGATAATTGGCTTTTTGAATTTCAATTTGTGAGTCATATAAGGAAGCTTCAATATTATTGTAATTCAATGGCAATATTGACATCTTCTCAATACATACATTTAAAAGTAGAAGACATACAAATTGACATGGTACATTTTAAACCTCTTACTAAACAAGAAAAGACTTATTGTTGCCAAAAAGGATTGTATTTATATTGTGGAGAACTTAAGCACATTGCTCAATATTATCCAAAGAAATAATATAAATACAAAATGATGAGTATAATTGTCAAAGAAGATAATATGTTAGAAAACAAATTTATCTAGCTATAATAGGAATTGTTGTTGTGTAATAATATAACCATTAGATGAAAAAAAAAAAAAATGATTATATTATAGAAGAGCTCAAATAAAAATATTTTAGCAAATTATCTTAAAAATATAGATAATAGAAGAGGAGGTAATCAAAATTAAAAAGTGCTAATGTTTTCTTTTTATAAAAGAGGCTTCTATTTATTTTATATAGCCATGAACAAGGCAAAATAAAATAGATTAGAAAAATAAATGATTTAAACATCTTTAAAAAAAATTAAATTTTTTTTTTATAAAATTTATCTTAAAATTCTAAGAATTGATACTTAGAGGGAATTGGTTGTGAACCTAAATAGAAATCAGACCCTGAGGCACAAAACCACATGCCTACAAGAGATAGAGAGTTTTTTGGCAAATCAAAGAATGGGATTTTAGAGTAGACTTTAAAGAGTTTTTTTGAGCATTGATTTTGAATAATTTGGATAGATATTGACTTAGTAAGAGCTTTGCAAAGCTAAGGTTGATTTGGATGATTCTAAATTTTATAAAATAAAAAGAGATTTACATTTTTGAGCATTTTGTAAGTTTAATTATAGATCTATAAATAAATTTTTGTGGATTTCTATTTGTAGTTGTATTAAAAGTATGCTAGAAGTTTGAGCTTGATCTAATAGTTTGATTGAAGTTTATTGAAGTTCAAGTGGATTAAGATCTCAAAAATTGGATTTTGAAGGTTAGTGAGGATTTTTAAGATATTCAGCAATCTATTAATTGGATTGACATAAAAATTATTTGTATAGATGGTAGACTTGATTTTCTATCTATTTGTAAACTTTAAAAGCAATTGAATGGTATAAAAAGAAAATATTGGTGCTAGGAGATTGGCATCAAGATTAAAGAAGGAAGCTAGCCTACACCCAAACAGAGTTTTGGATTTATCTTCTATTTGGTGAGTTGAATCTTCTTCAAAATTTTTGTGTATGTTGTCAATTTAGTTATTGAAAGGTGTACAAATTTTAAATTAGAATCAACTATTCAATCATTAGCTATTGAGGTTTTAATCTGCTATAAGATTTGTTAGGATTTGATTAATACTTGATTAGGATTTGTTAGGATTTGATTAGGATTTGATTAAGATTTATTAGGATTTGATTAAAATTTAGTTGGGATTTAATAGGATTTATTTAGGATTCAATTAGAATTTATTAAGATTTATTTAGGATTTGATTAAGATTGGATTAAGATTTATTTAGGATTTAGGATTTGGTTAAGATTTTATTAGGATTTAAATAAGATTTGATTAAAATTTATTTAGAATTTAGGATTTGATTAGGATTTGATTAAGATTTAATTAAGATTTATTTAAAAATTGATTAAGATTTGATTATAATTTTTATTTTTAATATTTTAAAAATATTTTTATTTTTATATATTTTTTTAAATTTTTATATTAATATTTCTTTAGGATTTCTTTATTATTTCTTTATGACTTATTTAGAAGTTCTTTAAGATTTTTTTGTATTTTTTTAATAATTAATTAAAAATCTAATTAAACTTCATAATGCTTGAATATACTTATTAATCTTTAATTATAATTTATATTTACTTCTATTAGAGGTGTTAGGACTTATTGCTATAATTTTTTTTTTTTTTTTTTTTTATCTTCTATAGCCAAGTGTTTGATGCATTTTCAAGCAAGACTTCATATATTATGACACTGTGTAGCTGAAATCTTGTACAATTCCTTGTGAAGGTTCTATTTTTTCTTTATAACTCTCTTCTTGTTTATAATAGATGTGTGTTTGAAACCTAAAACTCACAAAGCCCTTGCTTTGTGAGATTCAAGAGCCGCACTATGTTTTTTAGATGAATAATTTATTAAAAGTCATAAAATATCTTTAGTACAAAAAATTAAATCCATATATGTAGAAGTCATAGATAGTCATCTGTTGTCTTTCAGAGATATTACTCATAAAATCCTTCCTATAAATGTAATAATAGATAATCATAATAGTTATGTAATCTTTAATATAATTAAATCTCTTTCTAATCCAATTATTTTATATTTATTATAATTAAAAAAATATAATTTTTAAATAGATTAGATTTTTCATAGACTTGATTTTTTTCAAAGTATTATTAAGAATCTTATTAATTAAGTGAAAAGCCATAAATCTAATATAATAAAATCTATACTTATAAATATAAAAGCTTTTATATATGCAACAAAAAAAGATCACTTTTTACTATTTATATCACATCCATTTTTGATGATAGAAAGACTTTAAGTAGTATTTCAAATTAGTATTAAGATTATCAAGAAATTTTGAAAAGAAGAATATAGATATTCTTTTAGAATATTATTTATATGATTGTTTAATCAGTGTCAAAGAGAAAACTCACCTTTTATTTGAACCAATCTATAATTTATCACAAAATGAGTTGGTTGAACTCAAAAAATGTATTGATGAGAATTTGGCCAAGAATTTCATATGCCATTCAAAATCTCCAATAAGTACTTCTATCTTATTTGTGAAGAAAAAAAATGGATCATTATGGATGTGTATAGATTATTGAGGGCTCAATAAGATTATCATCAAAAATAGATATCATTTACTTTTGATATCTAGACTTTTTGATCAATTGAATCAAATTAAGATCTATACAGAAATAGATCTATGAGGAGCATACAACTTGGTCTGCATCAAAGAAAAAGATAAATAAAAGATTGTATTTCAAATAAGATATAGACACTTTAAATATAATGTTATGCCTTTTGGACTCACAAATGCACCAGCTACTTTTCAACTTCTCATGAATGATGTTTTTTGTGAGTTTCTAAATAATTATATTATCTGTTATCTAAATGATATTTTAATTTATTTTAAGAATGCAGAAGAGCATGAATTACATATTTGTCATGTATTACAAAAAATTAGAAATATAAATTGTATGCAAAGATAAAAAAGTATGTGTTTTATACTACTAAAGTTAATTTTTTAAGATATATCATTTCAAATGATGGTCTCATGATAGATCCTAAGAAAGTCCAGACAATCATAGATTAGAAGATTTTAAGAATAGTAAAAGATGTACAATACTTTTTGAGATTTACCAATTACTACCAAATCTTTATTAAGAACTTTTTTCAAGTTACAACTCCACTTACACGCTTAACTTGTAAAGACAAATTTGAATAGAATAAAGAAGTAAAAGTATTGTTTGAAGCTTTAAAGATAATTTATATTTTTATATCAATCTTATATCACGTTAATTTTTTCAAGATATTTTTTATAAAAATAGATACATCAAATTTTTCCTTGAGCTTAATATTATCACAAATGAGAGGAGATCACAAACTCCATCTAATAGCTTTTCATTTTAAGAAATTTTCAGCAATAAAGATCAATTATAAAATCTATGATAAAGAATTTCTTGTAATTATAGATTCTTTTTAAGAATGGTGTCACTATCTATAAGAGATTTTTAATTCAATCATGATATATATTGATCATAAGAAACTTGAGTATTTTATGTCAATACGCATGTTGAATTGTTGTCAAGTTTATTGGAGTATATTTTTGTCAAAATTTGAGTTCATTATTATATATTGGCTGAAAAAATAATAAGGTCTATCCAATGCCTTTTTTAAATATTCTTATCTTGCATCAAAAGAAGAAGATGCAGCTTTTGATCAATAAAAGACAATCTTGTTGAAGCTAGAATAATTTCATCTTCGAGCAATGAAATCAACATTGACTATTCATTTAATTTTTTTCAAGCAAGTCCAATTAAGTATGTCTTTAGACCTTTTTATTCATGATATTAAGAATAATTTATCTAAGTCTCGTGATATTTTTAAGTTCAAATTTAAAAATAATCTATTCTATTTTGAAGGATGCTTATATATTCCAAAAGATGAAGCACAACTACATGCTTTTAAAGCTTGCTACAACTTCTTTATAACAAGATATTTTAGGTACAATAAGACTTTGAAACTAATATTAAGAGATTTTTGGTGGCTTCAAATACAGAAGGCAGTTAAAGAATTTGTACAATCATGTGATATTTTTTTAAGATAAAAAATTCCTCATCATTAATCTTACAAATAATCAACCATTATTTATATTAGAACAACTATAGTCTTTTATCTTTATAGATTTTATTAAGGATCTACTAATTTTAAGTTTATATGATTCTATAATCATGATTGTAAATTATTTCACCAAAATGGCACATTTTATACCATGTATAAAATCTATCATATGTGAATAAATAGTTAAATTCTTTTTTGATAATATCTATTATTATCATGGATTGCTAAGATATATTATATCAGATAGAAGGTTGCAACTTATATCAAAATTTTGCAAAAATCCTTTTCAAGAAAGTTGTGGATATAAAACTATCTTCAATCTTCTAATTTCAAATTAATGGACAAATAAAATGGATAAATCAAGTTTTGAAGTGGTATTTGAGGTGTACCATCAATTACCATAAAAATGATTAGACAATTCTTTTGCTATTGGTAGACTTTGTTTATAATAATTTGGTATATTTTTCTACTCAAGAAACATCTTTCTTTATCAATTACGGTTATCATCTATGACTTGATATTTTTAACTTCTCAAAAGCTGATAATCTTGTGGCAAAAGACTTCACAAATTGATTGTCAGAGCTACATGCAACAATGAAAGCACAATTAAAAAAAGCTCAAAAATAACAAAAGATCAATATAGATAACTATCATAAAAAACAACCTCAATTTCACGTTGGTGATAAAATATGATTACTTTGTCACAATATCAAGACTATTTGTTCTTATGATAAGTTGAATTATCATAGGCTTGGACCATTTTTAATTTGTAAATAAATTAATCTAGTTGCTTATTAATTAAATCTATTAGAGTCCATGAAGATCCATCTTATATTCTACATGTCTCTATTTGAGCCATATAAGATAATGGATATACAAGGAAGAAGACAAATACCACCGCCTTCTATAGAAATGGACAATAATGAAGAATTTGAAGTGAAAGAGGTCTTAGATTTGAGGCAATGCCAAAATAGGTTGAAATGTCTTATACATTGGTACAAATATGATATTAGTGAATACACATGGCAGCCATTTAAGAATCTAGCAAATGCATCATTCAAAGTCAATACATTTTATCAATGACATCCATCAAAATCAACATAAAGAGATAATAAAATCATTGTTATAAAATAAAATATGTTCAATAGAGATCTCATTCTATCTTATATCATTAGTTTGTTATTTCTTTAGATTTTTAGCACTAGAAAGATGAAAAATCAACTAACAAATTCAGCTAAAGAGCTATTATTTATTGAATTATCAAATAAAATATTACAATTTTTATAACTTTTAAGACAATAGAATAGAGATGAAGATCCTAAAAAATAATACATTCTTCTTTGAATTGATGGCAAAGTACAATGTGTTTAGTATCACAACTTTAAAAGAGACTCCCAATGTTTGATGATACTTTTGGAGGTAGGAACTACTTTTGATGGTATTTTAAATATTTTATTTGAAGAAAGTTATGAACGCTCCAACAATGATCAAATATTAGAGTGGTCTTCCCGCCTTGATATGAGATACTATCAATGGCTAAGAAGACCTATCAACTATCTTCAAAAAAAACAAAGATCAAAGTATGTGGTAAATACAATTTGACATATGTTAAACTTCTTCAATATCTAATCATTGCTCTTCATAGAACTTATCTTTAAAAGGGGGGATAATATCATGGACATAAGATTTATTTTAATAATTATTTAGATAATATAGATAAATAAAAGTAAATAAAAATAGATTAATATGATAATATCTTATAATGAAGCTTTCTAGAAGCTTCATGGATGCAATTTCATCTTTATACATGTCTATAGGTGATTTGTAGATTAAAAACTTGGCCAACAAGTTAGCCACCTATTACACATGTTGATAGCTTGTAGAACAAGCTAATTATGTGATACGCATGTAAAAAATTTATCTTATAAGTTTGACATGTATATTATAAATTAGATATGTATTGAAAGTCCTATAAAGCATTGCCCATGTAGCTCTTAGATAGATAATATATATAGAGATAAGAGTGAAGTCTTCTTTATTCTTATCAATTCCTTTCTTGCTTCTAATCTAATTTAAGAATCTTTATATTTTTTAATTTTTAGCAATAGCCATTCTAGTTTCTTCTTGATTATATATACTTTCTTATTTTTATTTTGTTATTTTTTTTAATACACATTTCACTAATTTATGCATCTTTCTTTAATTTGTATTCTTGAGAGTTTGTAACATTACTTCTTCATTTGGCTTGAAGTTCTATAAGGAAAGATAGAATTGAAGTTGATCAAAGGCAAAAGAAATCAAAAATATATTGTATGATATCTACCATATATTCAAGCTATCTTTTGCAAGTCAAAAGATTCATCAATCTTTGCAACCAATAATAATAACCAATGCCTTTTTATTATAGATTAAGCTTAAATTTTTTATATTTTTATTATAAAAATTTCCTTCAAAATTTATTTTAAGGTGTCTTTTATGGGTAGGTTTTATTTTGACAATGATTGCTACAATATGATTGTTGAATATTCTTTAGTATCTTTTTGATTCAAGCAATTTTTTATTTGAAGGTCAATGGCGTGAAATTCTTGGTTGAAATGATCTAATTGGCATAGTACTATCCTCTTGAGTATGCATATCTAATTTATAGAACTAAAAAGATTCACTCTCAAAGACAAGAACTTGATGAAAGCAAATAAATATATGAAACTTCTATTAAGAAGTGTAAAAAAATAGAAGTAAGGAAGTATATATATTAAAAAAAACTAGAATGGCTATTGCCACAAAACAAGAAAACCATAGACTCTTGAAACTAGACTAGAAGCAAGAAAGAAGTTGATAAGAGTGAAGAAGGCTTTATTCTTGTTTCTATTTATAATATCTATCTAAGAGCTATGTGGCGATATTCTATAGGACCTCATATATATGTCTAATTTGTAAAACACGTATCAAACTTGCACAATAAGTTTTCCAAATGTGCACCACGTACTTAGCTTGTTTCGTAAGCTACCATCATATACAATACATGGCTAGCTTGTTCCACAAGCTACCAACATGTGTACTATGTGGCTAGCTTATTGATTGAATTTCTAACCTATCAATCACCTATAGATATGTATAAAGATGATTCCACATCTATCAAGCTTCTAAGAAGCTTGTCTATCAGATATTATCAAATCAACTTATTTTATCTATTTCCATTAATTTATATTAATTAGATAATTATTAGAATAAATCTTATGTCCATGACATTATCCCCCCTTTTAGCAACAAGTTCCACAAGGAGCGATAATTACATATTGAAGAAGTCTAAAATATGTCAAATTATGCTTGCCACATACTCTGATCTTTATTCCTTTTGAAGGTAGTTGATAGGTCCTTTCAACCATCAATAATGTCCCATACCAAGGCAAGAGAACCACCCTATTATTTAATCATTGTTAAGGCCTTTATAACTCTCTTCAAAGAAAATATTAGGAATACTATTAGAAGTAGTTCCTATCTCTAAAAGTATCACCAAACATTGAGAGTCTCTTCTAAGGTCGTGATACCAAACACATTGTATTTTGCAATCAATCCGAGGAAGGACATATCATTCTTGAGGATCCTCATCTCTATTCCGTCGTCTTGAAGGTTGTGATAGTTATAATGTCTTATCCAATAAATCAGCAAATGAAGGTTCTTGAATTGAATCCACTAGTTGTTGATTCTCCATCTCTTTAATGTCACAAATATAAAAAAGCTACAAACAAGAATAGAAAGTAGAATGTTATCTTGTCTAGATCATATTTTTTTTATAGGAAAGATCCTCATCTTGGTTTTGATGGATGTCATTGATGAAAAGCCTCTACTTTCCTTGCTGCATTTGTAAGATTTTTTGCTTGTTTCCATGTGAATTTATTAATATTGTATCCGCATCAATCAACAAGATATTTCAATCTATTTCGGCGTTGCTTTGAATCTAAGATTTTTTCCACTTTAAATTCTTCATTATTGTTCACATCTGTAAGAGGAGGTGGCATCTATCTTCTTCTTGGTATGTTCACTATCTTGTATGGTACAAGAAGAGATACGTGGAATATAAGATGGATCTTTATAGACTCCGATAGGTGTAATTGATATGCAACTGGATTGATTTGTTCATAAATAGGAAAAGGTCCAAGCCTACAATAGTCCAACTTATCACAAAGACAAGTAGTCTTGATATTGTGACAAAGTAATCATACCTTGTCTCCCATGTTGTCTCCCATGTGACAAAGTAACCATACCTTGTTTCTTGCGATAAGCATCTGTATTTATTTTTTGTTGTTCTTCAGCTTCTTTTAACTGCACCTTCATTATTGCATGTAGCTTTGACAAACGATTTGCCAAATCTTCTGCTAGTGGATCATCAACTTTTGAAAAATCAAAAGTATCAAGTAATGGGTGGTAACCATAATTGGCAAAGAAAGGTATTCGTTGCATAGAAGAATGTATCATATTATTATAAGCAAACTTTGCCAATGGTAAGAAAGTTATCAAATCATCTTGTTGATAGTTGATGGTACACCTCAAATATTGTTTTAAGACTTAGTTTATATGCTCCATTTATCCATCAATTTGAGGATGGAAAGTTGAAGATAGCTTTATATCCACCTTCAAAATCTTAAAAAGCATTCTCTAAAATCTTGATACAAATTGTATCTCTCTATCTGATATAATATCCTTTGATAATCCATAATAGAGATAGATGTTGTCAAGAAGAATTTAGCTATTTTTTCACCTGTGATAGATTTTATATATGGTACAAAATATGCCATCTTGGTGAAATGATCTACGATCACGAATATAGAATCATATGAACTTGAATTTGAAGATCCATGATAAAATCTATAAAAATAGAAGATCAAGGTTGTTTTGATATAAGTAATGATTGGAGAAGTCCGTAAGGTCGATGACGAGGAGTTTTTGATCTTAAACAAACATCACACAAATGCACAAACTCTTTAATAGCCTTCCACATTTGAGGCCACCAAAAATCTCTTGAAATTAGCTCCAAGGTCTCATTGTATCCAAAATGTTCAGTTGCAGGGAAGTTGTGATGAGCTTCAAGAGCACGTAGTCATGCTTCACCTTTTGGGACATATAAACATCCTTCAAAATAAAATAAGTTGTTCCTGAACTCAAATTTTGAAGTATCATGAGATTTAAAAAAATTATTCTTAATATCATGAATAAGAGGATCTGAAGGCATACTTAACTGGATTTGCTTAAGAAATGTTAAATCAACAGTTAATGTTGATTTTATTGCTTGAATATGAAATTACTCTGATTTTAGAAAGATTATTCTTTGTTGATCAAAAGTTGCATCTCCTTCTTTTGGTGCAAGATAAGATCATTTAGAAAGAACATTGGATAGACTTTATTGTTTTCTTGGCTGATAAGTAATGATGAACTCGAATCTTGACAAAGACATGTTCCAACAAGCTTGACAATAATTTAACACGTGTGTTGACATGAAGTACTCGAGATTCTTGTGATCTGTATATATAGTGACTGGAATAGAAGCACCTTCTAAATAGTGGCACCATTCTTGAAAAGAATCCACAATTGCAAGAAGTTCTTTATTGTGGATTTTATAATTGATCTTTGCTCCTGAAAATTTTCTCAAATAGAAAGCTATTGTATGGAATTTGTCATCTACTCCCATTTGTGACAATATTGCACTTAAAGCAAAGTTTGATGTATTTGTTTCCATAAAAAATATCTTAGAGAAGTCGATACCATACAAGATTGGTGCAGAGATAAAAGCTATTTTCAATGCTTCAAACAATGCTTTTACTTCTTTACTCTATTCAAATTTGTCTTTACGACTTAAATGTGTAAGTAGAGCTACAACTTGAAAAAAATTCTTGATAAAGATTTGATAGTAATTGGCAAATTTCAAAAAATATTGCACGTCCTTTACTGTTCTTAAAATCTTCCAATCCATGATTATTTGGACTTTTTTAGGATCCATCATTAGACCATCATTTGAAATGATGTATCCTAAGAAATAAACTTGAATAGTGTGAAATATATACTTTTCTATCTTGGTATATGATCCAATATCTCTAAGTTTTTGTAATATATGTTGAACATATAATTCATATTCTTTTATGTCTTTAGAGTAGATTAAAATATTGTCTCAATAACAGACAACAAAATCATCTAAAAAATCACAAAAAATATCATTCATGAGATAATGAAAAATAGCTGGTGCATTTGTGAGTCCAAACGGCATAATATTCTATTCAAAATATCCATACCTTGTTTGAAAAGCAGTTTTCCATTCATCGCCTTCTTTAGTACAGACCAGGTTGTACGCTCCTTATATATTTATTTTTGTATAGATTTTAGTTTGATTCAATCAATCTAAAAGTCCAAATATCAATGGTAGAGGATATTTATTCTTGATGGTAATCTTGTTGAGCCCTCAATAATCTACACACATCCATGGTGATCCATCTTTTTTCTTTACAAACAAGATAGGAGCTCCTCTTGGAGATTTCAAATGATGTATAAAATTCTTGGCTAAGTTTTTATCAATGTATTCTTTGAGTTCATGCAGCTCATTTTATGATAAGCTGTAGATTGGTCCAAATGGAGGCTGAGTTCTCTCTTTGAGGTCAATTGAACAATCATACGGACAATGCTCCAGAAAAATATTTGCATTTTTTTTCTCAAAAACATCTTGATAATCCAGATATTGGCTTGGAATACCATTTAAAGTCTTTCTACCATCAAAAACGGGTGTGGCATAAATAGCAAAAGTTGATCCTTCTTTTATTGTGTGTATAAAAATTTTTACACCTATAACCACAAGTTTTACTATACTAGACTTATAGCTTTTCACTTGGTCAACAGGATGTTTAATAATGTTCTGAGAAAAGTCAAGTCTACGAGAATTCCAATCTATTTGAGGGTTATATTTTTCTAACTATGATAAACCTAAAATAACTAGATTAGATTGAGATTTAATTTTGTTAAAGATTACGTAGCTATTATGACCATCTATTGTTACTTTTATAGGATAGGTTTCATGAGTGATATCTCTAAAAGATAATAGATGACCATCTATGATTTTTACATATACGGATTTAGTTTTTTGTATTAAAAATATTTTATAATTCTTAATAAATTGTTCATCTAGAATCTAATAAGGCAGAGGCTCTATAATTTTTTGGTCCTAAATATACATCTATTATAAAACAAGGATAAGATTTTGAGGAGAGAATAAGACCTTCATTAGAAAATGTATAAGGTTCCAGCTGCACGGTTCCTATTGTAGCTGGACAAATTCGTTTTCCAACATGTTGTCTTCTTTAACAGCCGTATTTTTTATTTTGTAGTTGTGTTGTTTCTTTGAACAATATTGAACAATGTGTTTAGGTTCTCCACAATATAAACATAATCCTCCTTGACGACACCAAATCTTTTCTTGTTCAGTAAAAGATTTAAAATATATTACATCAATTTGTATGTCTTTTACTTTCGAATGTATGTTTTGTGATGACATTGATATTGCTATTGAATAATAATGTTGAGGCTCTTTTATATGATTCTTGGATCAAAGCTCAAAAAATTAATTGTCACACTTCACAGCAAAATCAATTGCTTGACTCAATGTCTGAGAATTGGATAAATTGAGTATTAATTTTTTTACCTCATATTATAATCCATAGAAAAATTGGCTAATGAGTGCAACATCATTCCACTTGATATCAGCTGCTAATTATCAAAATTGTGAAGCATATAATGACATTGATTAATTGCCTTGTTGTAGGATGTAAATCTTACTCGTTGCAATATAGATTGCATCATGTTCTTTATACATAGATCAAAATTTTGCTAAAAATGCCTCCAAATCATTCAATATTAGATCACGTCGTTAAAAAAAAATAAAACCATGATAAAGTAGAACTCAAAAGTAACATTCTAATAAACCTAACTTGAGATCCTTGCGTAGGATAACTTTGAGATTGAAGTTCAATCACCAATTGTACCTGATTGAGGAATCCTCAAAATTTAGATCTTGTGCCATCAAACTTCTTAGACAAACTAATTTTTGGTTTTCTAATATTTGAATGGTGCTCCATCATAGGTGAGGTAGTATGATTTGGTGTAGATATTGACGTAGCTCCAACCATCTCTATATCTTCACTTCTTGTTAATCTTGTTGCTCGTTGTGGTAGTAAACTGAGTTGATGCATTGCAAGCATTAGCTTTTTGATTTGCTCTTATATTTTTGCCATTGCACTTTTCATTTCCGCAAGTTTTGCCATAATAATATAATAGGAAGGAAGGTGTCTATTGTCACTTCAAGAAATACAAAATAACATAATCAAAAGAAAAAATTCTAAAAATAATATCAGTTTAGAAATGGATACTCTACAACTTCAAATATACTTATGTCTTATCAAGAAAAAGAGATAATCCACTCTTAATCAAGAAAAGACAAAGCTTTAATATTGTACATATATTCTTGTCAATCTGTCAAAGATAAGAACTTGATAAAAGCAAATAAACATATGAAACTTCTATTAAGAAATATAACAAAATAGAAATAAGGAGGTATGTATATTAAAAGAAATTAGAATGGCTATTGCCACAAGATAAGAAAACTATAGATTCTTGAAACTGGACTAGAAGCAAGAAAAGAATTCATAAGAATGAAGAAGACTTAACTTTGATTTCTATTTATATTATCTATCTAAGAGCTATGTGGCAATATTCTATAGGACCTCCTATATAGACACAATTTGCAAGACACATATCAAACTTGCACGACAAGTTTCCCACATGTGCGCCATGTACTTGGCTTATTCTGCAAGCTACCAACATGTACAACACATGGCTAGCTTGTTCCACAAGCTACCAACATGTGCACCATGTGGCTAGCTTATTGATTGAATTTCTAACCTACCAATCACCTATAGATATGTATAAAAGTGATTCTGCATCTATGAAGCTTCTAGAAAGTTTTTCTATTAGATATTATCAAATCAATTTATTTTATCTACTTCTATTGGTCTATATTAATTAGATAATTATTGGAATAAATCTTATGTCCATGACATTCACCTTTTCAAAATCAAGTAATATTATTAAAACTCAAGAATTGAAATTGAGACTTACATAGTTGAATCTTACTCCTAATAGCTCTAATTAAGGTCGTACTTAGAATTGAAATATATTGTCCTTACTTTGCTCAATTGAAGGCTATAAAAACTACACTAGTTCATTTGAAGCTTACATGGCAAATAAATCTTTTGAGTCTTGTTCTCTCAATGCTTGAAGGTTTGATATGATAACTAATTTACTTCTACCATTCTATTCTATCTTGGAATAGATGATTACATATTGATAAAGCTTTTAGTTTAATTCTTTTTTTTTTATGAATATTCTTAAATCCAATCTTCACTAAGAAGTTATCATCAAATATGTTTGGATTTATAGAAATAGAATCAATAAAATTTGTATATCTTTTGAGGCGCATTGGTGAGATTTTCAATTGATTCCTATATGTACTTATTAATATCATAGCCTTGCTACTGAATAAGAAATTTCAATTTGTTCTACCTTCATTGAGAATCAAATATCTTTTCAACCTCGTATTCTTTATGGTCTTCAATTTTGATACTAAGTGGTGATTGTTGTACTCTTTTCAAAATATATGACTTCCTATAAGGTTCTAAAAGAGAGACATGAAAAATTGGATATATCTTTATAGAAGATGGTAATTCTAAGCAATATGCCATTAGATTGATTTGCTTCTGGATAGAAAATGGTCCCAACCTTTGATAGTCCAACTTATTGCATAGCCGCTTGATTTTAATGTTTCGTCAAAGAAACCATATTTTATCTCCAATATGAAAAGCAGGTAGTTGATTTCTAAATTTATTTGCAGATGCCTTGTAAGCATCTTGAGCTGCTTATAATTGAAGCTTCAAGGTTGTTTGGTGTTGCAATAGATGCTTTACAAATTCTTCAGCAACTGCATTGTTGTTTTTTAGTGTAGTCCATAGATCAAGCTTCAGATGATATCCATAGATTAAGCTTCAGATGATATCCATAGTTGGAATAAAATGATATTTTTTTGAATTGAGGCATAAATAGTATTATTATATATAAATTTTATTAATGATAGATACAAGATCCAATTGTCTTATTGATAGTTAATGCTGTATTATAAATATTGCTCTAAAACTTGGTTAACTTGTTTTATTTGGCCATTAGTTTGAAGATAGAAAGCTGAAGAAAGTTTAATATCTACCTTCAATATTTCAAAAAGATATTTTCAGAATTTAGATATGAATTGGAATCTTCAATTAGATATAATATTATCTAATAGGCTATAATATTCATATATATATATATATATATATATATATATATTGTCAAGAAAGAGCTTTGCCATTTCTTCATTAGATGCAATCTTTTTACAAGGGATGAAATGATCAATTTTTATAAGTCAATCAACCACTACAAAGATGCTATCTAATAAATTGGATGGTGATAGATCTATCATGAAATCCATCGAGATGGAAATCCATGACTGTCTTGGAATAAGTAAGGGTTGTAAGAGTCCATAAGGATGATGTCAAGGATTTTTGGACCTTGAATAGATGTCACAAGAGAGTACAAAGTCCTTCAGTGCCTTCTACATTTGAGGCCACTAAAAATATTAGAAAATAAGTTTCAAGGTCTTATTCAATCTAAAGTGATCTATGGTTAAAAAGTCAGGGGAAGATTAAAGAATGCGTAATTATGTTGGTCCTTCTGAGATATACAAACTTTCTTCAAAGTATAAAAGGTCTTCTTCAAGTTTGAACTTATTAATATTTTTTTTCAAGCAATGCTTGACATCAAGGGCCAAAGCATTATTAATAGTTATAGTATGCACCTCATTGAGGAAATTAGAATCAATAGGCACCGATGTAATAATAGTGCAAAGGCAAAATTGCTCTAATTTCAACAAAGTTGTATATTGTTGATCAAACACTATCTCTTCTATCTTTGGTACAAGATATGATCTCCTCAATAGAATATCAGACAATCTTTGTTGCTTCCCAGGTTTTTAAATAATAACAAAGTTAAATTAAGATAACGATATATTCTATTGAGCTTGGCGACGATTAAGAATCTAAGTTGATATAAAATATTCCAAGTTCTTGTGATCTGTATATACAATGACAAGATGTATTATTCTTTGAAAAAAATAATGTCATTCTTGAAAAGAATCCATAATAGTAAGAAGCTTTTTATTGTGGAATTTATAATTAATTTTGATAGTAGAGAATTTTTGAAAATAAAATACAACAAGATAGAATTTATCATCTATACTCGTTTGTGAAAGTATTGCCCTTAGTGTAAAATCCAAAGAATCAATTTCATATAAAATATCTTTATAAAGTCTAGATGCACTAATATTAGGACTGTAGTAAAGATCTTCTTGAGGTCTTGGAATGCCTTCTCTGCTTAAGGCCCCTATTCTAATTTGTCTTTATATGTTAATCGAATAAAAGAGGCAACAACTTGAGAGTAATTTTTTATGAAGATCCGATAGAAGTTAACAAATCCAAGAAAATATTATATGTCTCTCAGAGTCTTCAAAATAGCCTATTGTATGATTGCCTCTACCTTCATGGGATCCATCGTCAATCCCTCAATAGATAAGATGTATTACAAAAATTCCATCTTAGATTGATGAAATACATATTTCTTTGGTTTGATATATAAATCTATATCTTGAAGCTTTTGTAATACCAACTTGACATGCTCCTCATGTTCTTCCAGATTTTTTGAGTAGATCAAGATGTCATCAAGATAGATCACTACAAACTTGTCTAAGTACTTTCAAAAGATATCATTCATTAAATGCTGAAAGATAGCAAGTGCATTTACTAGTCCAAAAAGTATGACATTATATTCAAAATGTCCATACCTTGTTCAAAATGTGGTCTTTCATTCATCTCCCTCTTTGATCCATACCAAGTTGTATGCTCTACAAAGATCTATCTTAATATAGATCTTGGCTTAACTGAGTTATTCCAAGAGTCTTGAGATTAACAATAGTGGATAATAATTCTTCATCATTATCTTATTCAATCCTTGATAATTAATGCACATATGTTGTCGTGTTGTGGTTTGGCTACCATATTTATAAGGATTCACGTAATAGTCTATACAATCATGCATTAAGAGAATGTCTTAAGCTTATTATGAATTCTTTAAGTGGAAAGATGGGACAATTACCTTTTAAGAAGAATAGTGTATTATGTAATAATATGGAATCATGTGATATATTTATTAATAGATAAAAAAATATATATTTGTTATATCTATCAATGAAAGATTATGGTTACTAGAAAGAGACATTAAAAAGAAAAACTTTAAGATTAAGTTTCCTACAATCATAGCTATTCTCATATATGCTTATGCTAGAGAATATATATATAAAAAATTTATATCAAAGGTTGCCTTTAAATATGGTATGGATACAGATAGTTTATTTCTTAGAGCTAAAGACCTTAATGCAATAGACTTTAAGTTATTTGGAGATAAACCTGGATAAGTCAAAACAGAGCTATCTAATAGCTCTAGAGGTATCTATGTAGATAAGAAGATCTATGTTAATTATAACATAATAGAAAATAAAGAGAAGATCATAAAATTTAGATTCAAGGGAGTATGTAGCTTTGATAAGTATATTCATGATGATATTATAAACTATGTGACAAACCTAATTGAAGATAATAACTATGAAGAACTATCTAGTATGTGAGATACATTACCATCAGCCTATTGTATAGACATGTTGAGGGAGATGTTGAAAGGCCATCAAATTCACATATTAAGCAGTCAAATAAAGAGGAGCTTTAGAGGTACCAATAACATAGAGGCACTTAGTATAAGAAGCAAATATATCATCAGAGTATTTTCTTCATTAGATGATGTAAAAATAATATAATCTATTCTAATTGCTTATTATACTTATGCTTTATATATTTATATGGAAAGTATAATCCATTTCTTATAAGATATGCTGTATAGTCTTTAGGTACAAAGTCAGAGTTATATAATTCAACAGGCTTTCCATCTTTCAGTTCATCTTCATATACCACCACTTTTACTCCTGAGAGTCTTTCAAAATATTTCACTCTCTTGAGAGGTACTTCTATACAATCTCTTATCTTCAAAATTTTCTTTGGTTGAGCTAAGTCTTGTTCTCTAATAATACCTATAGAAGCATCTATACTTCTAAAGAAACTATCATACAAACCATACTTATCATTGTCAACTTCTTTATTTGAAAGATATTTTAAAACAGCATTATTACCTACATCAGGATTCTCTACCTTCTTTGGTTCTCTAAGTTTACCAGCTAACCAAGGAGGAACAACATAACGCCCAATAAAGCCATAATCTTCATGATTATTAGCTGTAATTATATATTTAGTATATTCTCTTCTAATATACATAATTATATTAATAGAGTCCTTATGCTCCATAGATAAATTTAAAGAGACAGATTTCATAGAGATATCTATAGGAGCCTTATATACTTTTGATATCTTTTAAATTTTAAGTTCTATCTTCTTTTCTGGTAATGATACAATACTCTTCATCCTCTCAACATTTTTCTTTTCCCTTAGTATCCTCTTATCATATTCTTCCATTGCCTTAGCACCATTAGCTTCACATACTTTGCGTTGCCTTTCCATTTCTTTCTCAAACCTTTCTTTTTGTTCCTCTTCAGTCATAGCACCTATTACCTTTATAAAGTCCATAGAATCATATAATTTTGTCTTTATTGGTTGCACATTCTCTATCCTTAATGCATCATCACCTACTACTGTTGTCACTAAGGAATCAAGAGAAGTAACACTTCCAATACCTTCAAGCTCCCTTACTGGTTCTATAGATGTAGACCCCTTTTCTATAATAATATGATTACCTTCAGATTTATAAGGAGGTCTATAATTCACATGCCTCTTATAATATATAGAATTAGCCTTAGCTTTATTTCTATAAGGAGTATCTCTTAATAGACCATACAATATTGTACCCTTGTAATAATTAACCTCATCATCCTTCTGATTCTTAATCAATAGATCAACATTATAATTTGAATGGTAACCACAACAATCACTAGAATGCTTGGCCTTACAACTACAAGGAGCACCTTTTAATGGACCAATCATCAAGATAGTCTTACAAATAACAGGAATTTCAAGTATACTATCTATTTTATTCAAAATATTATCTACAATAGCTAAAGAAGAACTATCAAAACTACAAGCAACACCATGACAGTGCTTCTTAGTATACACACTAGAGAAATTTTTTTGATACTTAGAGATGAAAGGAGACTAAGTATTAGGGACTTAAACTTTGGAAGTTCACAGAAACTTCTAAAACATTTTAGAAGCTTTTTGAGTTAGTGAAAGTCAGTAGAAAAGCTTCTTAGTTGATAAAAGTAGCTTAAGAAGTTTCTTAGTTAGTAGAAGGAGCTGAAGAAGCTTCTCAATTAATAGAAAGAGTCCAAGAAGCTTTCTAGTTGGTAAAAGTTGCTTGAGAAGCTTCTTAGTTTGATGGAAGCCACTCAAAAAGCATCCCAGGCAAGAGTATATATAGGAATCAAGGTTGAAGAGTTCTTTAGTCTTGACAATGCATCTTTTGGAATTCTAGCTCATCTTTCTTGAAGTTATTCATGTATTCATCTAATTAATTCAAATTCTTGTTGGTTTCTTCTTAAAACCTTATCTTGATTTAAGTCTCTTGCTCTATATTCTTGTATCCTTAATAGTTTGTCAAGACTCCTCTAATCTTTAATATTAGAGTTGGATCCTTCTTGCTAAAGAGTGGATTATCTCTCTATTCAAAGGTATACCAGTGCTTTAGAGGTTACGGATTATCCTCTTTTAAATTAATATTTTCTTTATCATAATATTGGAGCTTTATCCCTCTTATGAAAGAGTAGATCACCCTTCTCCTTGAAGATCTTAAAGCATTTTAGAGGTTGCGGATTACCCTTCTCTAAATTAATATTATCTTCTTATAGATTCATTTTTTTTTTTTTTTTTTTTTTTCTCTTAGAATGGCTAGAGGTCAAGACATTAATATGACCAAATCTTTCAAGTCTAAGTTAGATGCCATTATAAGTGCTCTTACTACTTTATCTACTAAGACTATGGAGATTGAAGGAGTTGTTACAAAACTTTGTAATGACGTAACATCTAGAGTGCCACAATCTAGATTGTATATATCTCCAACTTTTGTGCTTGAAGATGCAATACTATCTATGCTATAGTAAGAAAATCCACTTATTCAACAATGTAAGGAGCGTTAAGTTAGTCTTTTAAAGAAATATGATGGTATGCGTTCAAAGTTTTAAGGGTTTGTCAACCAATTTGATTAATAATGGTCCTACAACTTGATACTTATTTAACAAAAGAATCACATATTAGATTGGTTGGTACCTTGCTTACAAGGCAAGTATTATCATCGTTTGCTATCTTGTTTGAAAAAAAATCACCAATTTTGAGCAACTTTGAAATTTTCATAGAAACATTTGTAGAAGCATTTAGAGAACATAACAAGGCTTGTTGGACAATAGCTAAGTTCCAAGTATTACGTTAAGGGATATGTTCTATATTAGTCTATGCATCCAATTTTAGATAATTAGTATACAACATCAATTGGAATGAAGAAACCATAATAAGCCAATTTTATTGGAAATTAAGAGATGATATGAAGGATTTATTATTGTCGCTTTTGAATCCACAATCGCTCAATAAAGCCATTATCCAAGCTGTAAAATATGATAACCAATTATTTTAGTGTCAACAAGATCACATAAAAAATATATTATTTGGCCAGGAAAGCCCACGCTTAGAGCCATACGATTACGAACAACCTTAGCTGAACTTGAATTAGAGAGCCGTGTGATGGATAACTATCTTGCACAGTTTGGGGAGCACTTTATTAGACTTTAATAGACTTTAATAAGACAACACGCAATCCGACATATCCCTACTACATTAGCAAGTATTTTGAATTCACACTCAGAACTAGAAGATATGTAACTTAATACAATACAATCTAAATTGCTTAATCCACAAGACAAGAAGCATCAAATGGAAGAAGGTCTATGCTTGTATTGTGGCGAAAAAGACCACAAGATTGGCAATTATTTGAAAAAACAAAATCGACACATTACCAAAACTAGGAATACAATTGTTTCATCTTTTGATTCATAATAGATTCAAGATATCCTTTGAATATAGGTCCAATTTCTATATTGTAAATATATCCTTTATATATAATAAATACTCTATTATATCTCCTAAGAAGCTACAGACTAATATTATCACTCCAACATGTAAACTCTTCATTATAGATCCAATCTAGCGTACCATCATCATTCCTATATGGTATTATTTTATTTTCAAGCTGACTGATTATTGTGACTTTATATAATCCTATTTTGTTCTAATGAATAATACTAGATTCTAACATTCTTATATCATCACACTTCCATATATCTGTAGAAGTATCTAATATCTTAATAAGATATGAATAATCCCTATTTATCATTATATATGGATATAAGGATACTATGTCTATAGATTGAACATCATAGTCCCTCTCTTCTACAGCATTAAAGATTTGATATCTACCTCCTACTAAAGCTTGACGTATTTTCTTATCAAATGTAGGATCTTTAATAATAAGAAGCTTATACTTAATAGTTCTCCCATCAAATATATGAACAATAGATAGAAAAGATCTAAAGAGAGACATAGACATTTGATATAGAGTCAATGACCTGTCTATCAAGAGATTAGGGTCTATAGATTCAAATGTCTTTCTAGCCTTAAAATATATTTTTTTTAAAGATAATACATCTTTCATAGCATAATCCTTTATCATATCAATATTATTGTTCATATAGAGCTCAAAGATACCATTGTATATACTATTTTGTACAACTATATGATCAAGGTATCCCTTGACAACATTACACTTGAATCTTGTTGTAGCACCCTTTAGAAAAGATAACATAAACTTATATAAATCCTTAGACTTTATATTATTATACTTAAACTGTAATATTCTTCCATGGCTATCTAATATAGTATCTCTGAGCTCTCTATTCTTAGATGTTAATATCCTCATGAGTATAAAATCATCAAACATGCTAATATTATAACCAACTAACAGAATCCTTCTATTCCCTATGTATCTATGTATAGTCTCAAATATAGCTCTAGATATATCATCTTCTATAGTCGTTTTCTCCACAACACCTTCAATCTGCTTATTATCTATACACAGTACATAAGACATTATGTATGGTACCACATTAAAAGTATTAGCATGAGCATATGTTTCCATATCATAGAATATGTAACCTTTGTATTCTGGACTAACCTTACTATCAAAATCTGTACTATTTTTTATATCAACATCCTCTATTAATCCATCATATACATAGTAATGAGTATTATGAAGCTTAAGGTAGATCTTGTATTTTGACTCAATAGAGCTACAATAAAGAGAAATAGGTTTATTGTCCTGCACACTATCAACAAATACAATAACCTTTATATTAGTAAACCTTTCAAACCTTCTTGTAGATCTTATAGTTACCTTAGAACTAGTCTTAAGCTTCATCTTACTTTTTATTAAGGGTATATCGAAAGGAATATCAGACTTTATAGCATAATATATATAGTCAAAGAAACAATCGTACAAACCATAATACTCAGGACACTTTAAAATCTTAAGACATCTAGTATAAGTAGTGCTGAAGATGTATCCTCCTTTAGCAACCTTAGGTTTATCATAAGCAATCTCAAATAAATAAGTCAAGATACTAAACTCTTCCATATTATGGTTATACTTTCTAATCCACTCTTCTTTATGACTATCATAATCTTCATACAAATTAGTATATATTCTAGAATTCAATATAAACAATGCTATATCTAACCTTCTATATATATTATCAGATAGAGATAGCAATCTATTTCTTATTAAAGATATCCTCTTGAACATCTCACGCTCAGCTATTATAGTAAGAACTAGATTCCTAAAGACTCCTTCTCTCAAGTCAAGACAATAATGAAGCACCTCGCTAAACTCTGAGAAAACCACATCATCCCATGTAGTCCTAGAAATCATGTCGTATATAAGAAAAGTACCCACATTCTATGATATAACATGAAATCCTTTCTCAAATAGAACATCACCCTCAGTATAGCTACATTTAGAAGATAACACACTACCATCAGGGCGACCAATATGCTCATGAAGAATATATAGATTCATGATCAGAAGACTAGGGCAGGTATAATTAGCAACTGTTGGGCTAATAGTCCTCTATGATAGGATACCTTATATGAAGCAAGGAATCTTGGATTCACTTTTAAAGGAGACACACAAATATATACGGATCTAAGTAGGGTATACCATACAAGGAGCTTCTTTGCATCTAATATATATAAGAATTGAAGTTCAAGGGATCTTTAGTCTTAATAATATAATCCTTGTGGCTCAGCTTAGATCTTCTAGTTTTATTCTTTTATCTTATTGTAATTCTTTACTTATAATATAAAATGAATCTCTCTTGTTTTAGTTTATTAAATTTTTAGAGTTTTGTTCTACTTGAGTGGTATGTCTATAATACTTCAAGTCTAAAAAAATATTATTAATAAAATTCTTATATCTTTGATAGTACATTGATTAAGTTTAAAATTAACTTCTATGTGCATTCATCAATATCATAAATAAGCCAATGTACAAAGTATTCCAATTGTCTTTGCTTTTACTTTAAATCAAATATTTCTTCTACCTAAAATTCTTCATGGCTATTCACTTCAATTTAAGATAGTGGAAATTGATTTTTTTTTTATATGCTTAATTTTTTATAAGATTCTAAAAGAGAGGTATAAAAAACATGGTGTATCTTTGTAAATGTTGATAGTTTTAATTGGTAAGTAATAGAATTAATTTTTTTGAAATTGAAATAGTCCCAAGCTTCAGTAGTCCAACTTATCAGATGGTTGAGTACTCTTTAAATTGTGTCAAAGTAACCATATTTTATTACCAATTTAAAATAGAGATTGTCTTTTTTTTTTGTATATCAATTATGTCTTTGGAATGAATTTGAGCTTCTTCCAATTGAAGGTTCAAGATAGTTTGGATATTAATTATTTGCCTTGTAAAATCATCTATTGTTAGATGTTAGGATCTACTAATAGATAATATGTCCAATTTTAGATGGCAACAATGATTGGAATAAAATAGAGTCTATTGAGTAGAAACATAAACCGTATTATTGTAGACAAACTTAACAAGAGAGAAGTAAGATGTTTAATTGTCTTATTAATGATTGATAATACACTTTAAATATTACTTCAAGATTTGATTGACTTATTCCATTTGGCCATTAGTTTATAGATGAAATGCTGAAGAAAGCTTAATATCTATTTGAAAAATTTCAAAAAGTGATTTCTAAAACTTGGACTCAAATTACAACCCTTGATCTAATATAATATCATGGAACAATCTATGGTATCAATAAACATTATCAATAAAGAATTTAATTATTTTTTTACCAATAATAGTCTTTTTATTAAAAAAAAATGCTATCTTGATAAATTGGTTAGTAATTACATATATGGTATCAAAAAAAATTGATGTTGAAAGATTTGTGATGAAGTCCATAGAAATAGAAGACCACGGTTGCTTTAGAATTGATAGCAATTGAAGAAGTCTATATAAATAATGTCAAGGATTTTTTGATCTAAAATATATATATTATAAGAGAAAATAAATTTTTTGATAACTTTTCACATTTGAAGCTATTAGAAATCTCTAGAAATGAGTTCCAATGTCTTGTTGAATCCAAAATGTCTTGAAGTTGAAAAATCATGATGCATTTAGAGAATACAAAGGCGTAATGGCTCTTCTAAGATATATAAATATTTTTCAAAGTAGAAGAAATTATCTTTAAATTTGAATTTACTTAAATTATTATGGATATTATTGGAATAATATTTAACATTAAAAATAAAAGATTTGTAGTCAAGGTTGTATAAACCTAATAAAAAAATAAAGAATTTATTAGAATTAATATAATAATTATTTAAATACAAAGTTTCTTGGATTTTAAGAGTGTTGTTCATTATTAGTTGTATATTGCCTCTTTTTCTATTGGCACAAGATATAATTATCTTAATAAAGCACTTAACAATCTTTGCTGCTTTCTAAGTGAATATGTGATATTAAAATCAAAATAAAATAAAAACATGCTCTAATAAGCTTGACAATAATTTAAAACATAAGCCAATATGAAATATTTAAGGTTCTTATAATTTATATACATAGTCATTGGATATGAAGCACCTTCAAGCAAATAGTACCATTCTTAGAAAGAATCTACAATAGCTAGAAGTTTCTTGTTGTGGATCTTATAATTAATCTTTGAGACTAAGAATTTTCTAGAATAGAATGCAAGTAGATGTAGTCTCCATTTTGCATAAGACTACTTCTAATACAAAGTCCAAGGCATTGGTTTCCATATTAAAAAGCTTGAAAAATTTTAGATAAATTAAAGCAAAGATTGTCATAAATACTATTTTAAAGTATTTAAAGGCTTTTTCAACTTTTTATTCTTATTTGAGCTTATCTTTGCATGTTAATTATATAAATAAAATAATTATTTAAGAATAATTATTAATGAAGATCTTATAAAAGTTTCTAAATTTAAAAAAGTATTAAATAATATATATTAATTTTGAAGTTGTCTAATTGTCAAAAGTCTTAATTTTTTTTGAATCCATCATTAAGCTTTCATTTGAAATAATATAATTTAAAAAAAATTACTTAAAATTTATAAAATATATATATTTTTAATTTGGTATATAACCCAATATCTTATAATTTTATAAGACAAGTCAGATATGTTATTCATGTTCTTTTTGAATCTTAGAATAAATCAAGATATTATCCAAATAACATATAATAAATTCATTTAGAAATTCATGAAATATATTATTCATCAAATGTTAAAAAATGGCTAATACATTTATAAGGCCAAATAGCATGATATTGTATTTGAAATATTCATATCTTATACAAAAAATAGTCTTCCATCTATCATCTTCTTTGGTGCATATTAAATTATAAGTTCCACAAAAATCTATTTTAGTATAGATCTTAACTTGATCCAATTGGTTGAAGAGCCCAGATATCAATGGCAAAGAATAACAATTTTTTATTGTCACTTTGTTGAGACTACAATAGTTGATGCACATTTGCAAAGTTCCATCTTTATTCTTTACAAAGAATATTGGTGTACTAATAAGAGATTTTGAATATCAAATAAAATTCTTTGATAAATTCTTTGTCAATATATTTTTTTAATGCTATAAATTCATTTTGTGATAAGTTATAAATTCGACCAAAAGATAGTTGTGCGCCATTTTGAAGATCAATAGTACAATCATATAGATAATATTTTGGCAAGGTATCCATATTTTTTTTTAAAATATATCTTTAAAATCTTTATATTTTTTTGGAATAGTTATTGAAATACTTGCCACTTTAGATGTTGGAATTGCATGGTTTTAGATCTACAAGGTATATAGTATTTTCTATCAAATTTAGTAATAATAGGTTGTAATATTCTAAAAAAATTTATTTTATAAGATATCTAATCTATATAAGGATTATATCTTTTAAGTCAATGAAATTCTAAATTAATAGGATTGGATGGAAATCTAATAATATTAAATACAATTTGACTACTATGATTCTTTGATGTTACTTCTAATGGATTGGTTTCTTGAATAACATCTCTAGGAGATAAGAATTGACCATCTATGACCTTTACATGAATAGTCTTGGATTTCTTGACTATAGGAATTTTATAGATTTTAAAAATTCTAAGTTAATAAAACAAATAAAGGCTTTCAAATCTACTAAAGCAAAGTTTTTGAATTTTTGGACATCTAAATATATTAGTATGGTAAAATAAAGAAAAATATTAAATAATAATATAAGACTTTTTTTGGTTTGTGGAATAGAAGAATTGAATTGCATAGTTCCTATTGTGGTTGGATGTCCTTGTTTTTCTACAAAGCATCTGGTGATGTGGCTGCATTCTTCATTTGATATATATATTGACAATTTTTGTAGTAATTATTAGCCTTGTGTCTAGATTTTTTATAATATAAATATAAATTGTGTTCTTTTTTATGTTTCTTCTCTTACTCAAAAAAGGGTTTAATCAAATCATATCAATCTCCATAGCTTTTACTTCCAAATATTTGCTAGACTTGAAAGATATAAAAGATGTTGACTAATTGATGTAAAGTTGTGGCATAGGCAATAGATATGTATCTTATCAATATTAAAATAGCCAATTATTGTACTTTACAATTTAATTGATGGCTTCATTAAGAGTTTGAGGATCAAACATAGATAGTAATAGATCCTTTATATTGTCTCATAATTAGCAATGAAAGTGACTTATCAACTTATCTTCATCTTAATTGATATCACATGTTAATTGCTAAAATTTCAAAGTATAAACAAATACAGAACATATTCCTTATCAAATGACTTGGATTTTAGTTGTAGCAGAACAAATCTCATTATATTTTCTAAATGCTGCCAAAAATATTTCAAAGTTATACAATATGAGAGAATTTTTTTCAAACAATAGAATTAATCAAGACAAAGCTTGATTTGAAAGCAAGGTTCAAAATAGTCCAAAATAAAATACTTTTGTAGAATATTATTAAAATTAGAATAAAATTATAAGTTGTATTTAATTTATAAAGCTACAAAATTTAAAATGAATTCCATTAAATTTCTTTGAGAGTCTAATTCTTTGTTCTTTTGCTATTGATATTGAATTGCTATCTTGAATATATACATCCTTTACTAAAGTAGATCTTAGTGATAGAATTTTAAAAATAACTTGTGATAGTAGCTGAGGTGGTTTTACTCTTTGGCTATTATGTATGATCATATAAAATTCTTCATTTTGTTTAGATAAGGTTTGTGTCTTGACTCTCAATGCTTCAAGAGTATTTATAATTGAATCCAATTTGGCTTCTTTGGAGTTTGCTATCATGATAAGAGGATGTTGCTTCAAGAAGGAATTGGGCTTCTAATTGCCACTAATTATTCAAAATAATTTTAAAATAAAATAAGACATATATATATATATATATATATATATATATCTTAATAAATCAAGGATTTTTTTTTTAAAATAAGATATTTAAGTTCTTATCTTTTATTTTTCTTATTTTTTTTAATTTCCTTCAACTTTTTTTATAACAACCACTATAAAATTTTTCCATCTTTCAAGAACAAGCTTCATTGTTTTAAACATAATTTCCTTTCAAAACTATAAATCACAAATCCTAAAGCCTAAATCCTAAAATATTAAAATATAAAAATTGAAGATTTTTAAAGGATTAATATCATTATATTATGATTACCACCAACTTGTGATCTCTACCATTATGAGAAGGTATATATCAATCTATCAAGAAAATAAGTATATAGAAGATGCAGATGTCACATATCATACTACTATTAAGAGAGATTCCTTGCTCTTGCTCATAAGTAATAATTCATCCAATATAATTCCTTAATATAAGCATTGCGGTGTTGTATGATGTGGTCTTCTATCTAGGAATACACTGGGTACCTTGCTGTGGAGAGTTTACTTGAAATTTGATGGCAAAAATTCAACAAGTGATTTTTCCTCAATAAAAAGGAAAAATAATACAAAAATCTTACAAAAGAAAAATTATGTATATAAATGCTCTTGTATTTAAGTAGGTTTGTACAAAAGGATTCAAATTTCCTTAAAAATCCTTCAAAATTTTGTTCACCTCCAAGGACTTATTTCTTGCTAAACTTTAGAGTTCAATAACTCTTGATCCAACTATTCAATTTCTATAAAATTTAGTTTAGAGTGTTGGAAATTCTCTTAAATTTTACCATAAGAAAGAATCAATTGTAAATTCATATCCGATCATCTGATATCTTAAAATCCCTAGTAGGTGCTTAAAACCCTAGCTCAGAGACACCTGAGCACTATTTTCCTTATATCTCACAAATCCAAAATCTTAATACCACAATTTTTTTTTAAATAGTCTTTTGACATAAATATATACACTCTTAAAAATTTTGAGCCAAAAATCTATCAAATTGCCTAAGATATAGCTCAAAATGTAACCACTAGCTAAGCGGGGTCACTTATTGCCCTTAGCTTACAAGTATTGACTTCAACTCCTAATATCTCCTTTACTATAGCTTAGATTTTATCAAGATGTATATAAAAAGTGTAGCCAAGAAAGTGCTCTCTCCAACCCCAGTCACTAATCCTTGATTGCTCTTTATATGCTCGAGTTATATCCAAAAGAGTGATAGTAGGTCTAAAATTGACACCTTAACTTTGAGCGCCTATATCTCTTCCATAAAAAATGCAAATCACACAAAATTTGTACCTAAATTAGATCCAAAAACCTAAACCTTATGACCTTAGCCTCTAATATTCAACTTTCCTTGAAAAACAAACCCTAGCTCTTAATAAACCCTTGGGCAGCCTCCTTAAAGCCTATTAGGCATGATTTTTGGCCAATTAGATTTTTATTAAATAAAGTAAGGATTTAAAAAAATATAATTCTTCTAACTATATCCTATTGGCAATGAGGTTCAAATTCAACATCTCCTAGATATTATTCTATTATCCTACCAATCATCTCAACTCCAATATTCCAAGCTACCACCTGGATATTCCAAACTTGAAAAAAAGGAATTATATTGCTAAAGTCAAATCTCCTCCATTTTGGAACCTTACTACTACTAAGCTAAACATTTTCTTGTACTGAAATTTTACATACTTATTCTTTAACTTATCAAAAATATACCTACCAATTTTTTTTCTAATCCTAGGCTCTAATTATTAGTTATACTTTAAAAATCCAACCTCTTAAATTGTTGTTAAGTATATGTAGATTTTAAAGATTTCTTCTCCACACAACAAATAAAATCTATCTTTCTTTTAAATATTATTTTTAATTATTTAAATATATATTAAAAACTATAATATATTATAATTTTAAATAAAATTATAAATATTATATTAATTTATGATATAATATTGCCATATTGAATCCTTCACTTCTTGCCATAGAAATGAAATAAGAAAAAATAAATATAAAAAATCAAAAATAATATTAATTTAAAAGAAGATAATCTATAATTATTAGAGCTATAGTACTTTCAAATATATATATATATATATATATATATATTTATCCAAAAAGACCAAACTCTAATATTGTACTATATTCAATCTCAACAAACTATTATAGATACACCACTCAAGTAGAACAAGACTCCAAAAGTTCAAAGAACTAAAACAGAAGACGTTCACTTTATATTACAAGCAAGGAGCTACAACAAGGTACAAGAATAAGACTAGAAGGTCCAAGTTGAACCACAAGGATTGATTTGTTAAGACTAAAGATCTCCTTAGCCTCAACTCCTATATATACTAGATGTAAGGAAGCTCCTTAAAGAGTTTCTTTGATGCTTGGAGGTGGAGCAAGCCTAAGATCCTTCTTTGGCAACTTCTTAAAATATCTTAGCCTCCAAGAACCTTCTACAACCATCTAAGATCTCTTAGAATCTTTTGGAACCTTCTTGGAACCTACTAGGACCTACTAGAGCCTTCTTAGAACCATTGGAAACCTTCTAAAACATCCTTCTATTATATGTCTATGATAATAGGAACAAGGTGAAAAATCTTACGTATTATTATTAGTATTATTATTATTTTATCTTTCATATTAAATTTATATTATAAATAAATATATTTTTTATAAAATAAGAAATTTAAATAATATAAAATATTATATATACAAGATAATTCAACAATATGTATTTTTTTAATTTAAAATTTGTATATTATAAGTATTATAAAAAGACTTTAAAGCATACAATGGTGTGCTATGATTCTAATTTATAGTACAACTTGTGCATTAATAAGCTCAACAAGGAAAGGACCAAGTTGCACAACAAGGGTTGACTTTCTGCCCAAGGGCAACGCGGTCCGAGTTAGGAGACGGAAATGGAGACGCCACTTTCCCACACGACGACGATCTGCACTTCTTGTATTGCAATGCCTGCTTCGATGCCCTCACACTGTCCAAATTCTTATGCAAATCTGGGTGCTTTTCAGGAAGGAAGGCAAAGCACAGTAGGATTCTAGGGGGTGGGGTGCTGTTGCTGCTACTGGTTTGGACTGTCGGGCTGATGCCATGCGCAGCTTAGCTCAGCGCTAGTTCGGGAGCTTGTGTCTTTCTCGACGTGCTTGTACCGGGTTTTGCTGGTGAGTCTGTGTCCTTCCTCTTGCAGAGATTCTGTTGAAGCTTGTGATGGTGTTGTTGTTGTTGTTGTTGGATTTGAGCTTGTTGGCACCATTACTCTCCCCCCCTCCCCCACGCTTGGTCTTGTGGGTATAAGTCTTGGGCGTGGAGTTAAGTGTTTGGATTGAGTCTGGCGGTGTGCATATCCTACAATTTGCGGAGTAGGTATTGTGTCGCTAGTTTTGCTTTGTGATCTGCATCGGAGGTGTTGGAATTCGTGAGTCGATAGATGTGGTTGATCGAGGTTGGAGATTGCAGGAACATGTGATTTGGTGCGATGTTTCGTGTAAGCACTAGACATAGCGAGCAGGTTGCTAGATCCACCTCTGCCGAGTGGTTAGTTCGCAGATCTGTGCAGTTTGCTAGCTTGTTGCGTGGACTGAAATTTGCCGCGTGTTACGTTTGAGGTTGTCTTTACCGACAATGAACTTAGCTAAGACTTTGGTAGAGTTGATCCATTAGAATTTGGTTAGTCCGCCACCACTACGTTGCTCTCGACGCCTTTCAGCAGCAGTTTCGTTAGACGTCAATTTGTTCTTGAACCAGTGCAGTGGCTTCGGATTCTCATAATTTCACCAATGTTAGCTATTGCACCAGCTCAAGTTTTATATTCGTATGAATCGCTGTTGCAGCTGTTTGGTGGAGCGTGGAGCGTGGTTTTTTGCAACTTCTTCGTCGTTGTCTGTTCTTGCAAGTGGAATGGTGAATGAGCACGATTGAGCGGGTAATTCGATAACTCACCTTGTCTTGTGAACAAATTTCAGGCAGTTGGGTGCGACAAATAACAACGGATCCTGCCATGGAGTGGCCACCAAGCACTGGACTTCATGGGTCTAATGCGTGCCCAAGCCCTAATTCCAATCTGTATCCATTGGACCCAGGTTCGGAAGTGTATCTAAATCAGACTCCTCCAACAAATCCACCATGGGCATTAGGGTCTCAATTCAGTGCAACTAGCGCTCCTGCATTCCCTGATAACCATGGTCAGGTTGCGCACTATCCTCCGCCTCCGCATCATGGCCACCAATCTTTTTCAGAGTGTTACCCTCAAAACCTCAGTCCGAGTGAAGGGAATCCTCAGACAACTCATCATACTAGTCTGCATCAAAGCTATCCTCCCAAGCCGTCTGCTCCTCTCTACCCAGAGAGCCCACTGAAAGCATCTGGTGCAAATTCTTCAACCGATTCTTGGCATGACCTAAATGGCGGAGTTGGCAGCGCTCCTCCGCATGCAGGTAAGAATCCTCCTTCGTCACAATTTGAAACTTACCCTTATATGTATCCAACGAAACCCCATCCGCCCGCTTCTGTGTTCGATAATTCTGTGCCGAGCAGTTTCACTCATCCACACCCTACGAACCCTCTTTCAAACTCATCTGAGCCTCCAACCTCCTCACTCACACCGCCAATTTCTCTGACACATAGCTTGCCGAACAATTTCTCTTATCCACACCCTCCTTCAACCTCATCTAACTCTCCAACCTCCTACCCTCCACCTGCAAACCCCTCACTCACACCGCCATCTTCTCTGACACATAGCTTGCCGAACAATTTCTCTTATACATATCCTACAATTCCTCCTTCAACATCATCTGACTCCCCAACCTCCTACCCTCTCTCTGCAAACTCCTCACTCACACCGCCATCTTCTCTGACACATGGCGTGCCTACCAATTCCTCTTATACATATCCTACGCTCCCTCCTTCAACATCATCTGACTCTCCAACCTCCTACCCTCCTCCTGCAAACTTCTCTACCCTACCGCTACCGCCAGACTGCACTCCAACTGTGCATGGGAACCAGCCGCCGTTTCCTCCTAACACTCAAGGGTACGCACCTTCACCTCTAAATCCGCCAACCGGCGGGCCAGGTCTTCCATTTAGTGGCAAACCACCCTCTAGCCATCCATTGCTGCAGGGGGATGAAGAGGATTTTGTACCTTATGAAGAGGGTGGGGACAATCACAGTGATGACGACAAGCATAACTCAGGTTATAACGAAGATGTAGATTACTCTCACCAAACTTTGGAAAAGTATGGAGAGAACTTGACTACACGCGCGAAGGAAGGGAGAATTGACCCAGTCATCGGCCGAGACGACGTTGTCATGCAATGTATTGAAATTCTGACCAGGAAATCGAAGTGTAATCCCATCCTCATTGGACATCCTGGAGTTGGGAAAACTGCTGTGGTTGAAAGTTTGGCACTCCGGATTGTGAAAGGAGATGTTCCTGATCCTCTTAAGAAATGCAAGGTAATATCCATCGTCATTGGAGTCATGTGTCATGTTTGCTATGTGAGTGTCTCTGCTTTTCCAGGCATTTGAATCCATATTTTAGTTTTACAAAAATCATGAATGACAATGCGTCTCCACGGGTGGTATTGTAGGTCATATCTGTGGAAGTCGGAAACATTGTTGCTGGCACGCAGTTCCGAGGACAGTTTGAAGAGAAAATCAAAGAAGTAATAGATGAGGCAACACAAGCCAGGCGAACTGTAATTCTCTTCTTTGACGAGCTTCACCGGATTATGGGCGCTGGTACATTATGAGCAGCATAATCGCTGAGTGCTTTCTACTGCGCTGGGAATAGTGGTCCATGTTCGATGCTTCCGCGGATGTAAAGTCAATGCTGTAGCTAGGTCTACATTGATGCCTTCCCTTGCATTTGCATGCATAATCTCAGAGATAAAGGTAGTAGATCATTGGTGACCACATGGTTGTGAATTGCAGGAAGGACGATGGAAGATACTACGGATGCTTCGCAAACATTGAAGCCTGCCCTCGGTCGCGGAGATTTCCTGTGCATCGGAGCCACAACATATGACGAATACACCAAGTATATCGAGAAGGACCAAGCTTTAGCAAGACGATTTCAGAAAGTGGTTGTCGATCCACCGTCCGCCTTGGAAGCAATTTCAATTCTCCGAGGGCTTAAGGCACGTTTTGAATCACATCATGGGATCTCTTTCGCCGACGCTGCCTTGATTGATGCCGTTAAGCTATCGGAGCGCTACATGCCTGATCGTTTTCTTCCAGATAAAGGTTCCATCCTTGCATTTCTTCACATGATATTTTAGCTCATGTGTGTTGGGAAATTGTCTGATCAGCACCTCTACGTGGCATTTCAACCAGAACTGTTTTCTGATTGCAATAGTGAGGATCGCAATCTAAAGTTGACGTTGCTCACTCATCTCGATAAGCTGACGTTGGCATTCTTCTTTTCCAGCCATTGATTTGGTAGACGAAGCCGCGGCCAAAGTTAAGATGGGGATCATCTCAAAGCCAACAAAGCTAGACGAGATCGAGCGCGCAATTGTCCAACTGGACATGGATCGGCTTGCTGTGTCAGCAGCAACAAGCCCATCCTCGCAAGATCGTCTCCGTCAAATTCTGTCAGATTTAGAGGGTTTGAGAGCACGGGAAGCAAATCTGACCCGGAAGTGGAAAAAGGAGAAGGCAATGGCAACTCGAATCAATTCCCTCAAAGAGAAGGTGGCCACTACCATTCCAACTTGAACCTTGGTATCTTGCACTTTCATTCTCATGTTTCTACTTGCAAGGAAGAGAAACCCATGTACATTGTGAAATACAGCAAAATCACTCAGTGAATTCATTACTGCGTGTGTACAGATTACAGAAAAGAAGATCCGTGACAGTACCCCAGCCTGTGTCTCAGAGGAGAATGGCGACGATGAAAGCGATGATGTCGAAGTGCACACCGACGTTCTTTGCGACTCTTGTCAAGCGACTCCCATTATTGGACCCCGTTTCACTCATAACACGTAAGTCATTCATGGTAACTACTACATTTTATTTTTCTCAGTATGACCAGATGAGCTCGTGAGCTATTGTTGCAGTGAAATCACGTACTCTGAGTCATTGCAGCATACTTACAACGACATCACACTCTCCTTGTTGGGCTTGCATGTGCAGTCAGGATGTTGATTTTTGTCGTAAATGTTTTTCCATTCTGCACACAATCGGCAAGGTCGGAGAATTCACTGCAAGCGATTTCAAGCTGGTGGAACCACCTCGGTTAACGTGTGATTGTTGTTTGATTAACCCCATCAGTGAAGATTACTACAGACACATGAAGTAAGCGGTCATCTGCTCTTTTCATGCCATTTGCTAATTTTTCCAGCATGTTGGATGATCATAGAGAGCTGATACCCGATTCTTTGTTTGACTTGCAGGTATCTGAATAACATACTATGTCAGCGGTGCTGGTATAAATTAGGTTACAGCGAGCAACAGCTCTATTTTAAAATGCATAACAATCTGAAGGTATCGAAGAGCGAGCAAGCAAATGCCGAAGACAACGTTGGTTTAGGGGACCTCGAGGCACAACTTAAAGCTGCTGAGAATGAGTGGAATGAATATCAGAAACATTATAAGCCTCTGATCAGTGTGATGGTCACTACCGATGAAATTTTGGAAGTTTTGAGTTCTCGAACCGGTATTCCGGTTACAAAAATGCGAGCATCTCAGACCCAGCAACTTCTGCAGCTGGACAAGGAGCTCCACAAACGAGTCATTGGACAAGACGAAGCTTGCAATTCAATCGCCAGAGCTATTCAGAGGTCACGAGCGGGGCTTTCAGATCCAAAGCGTCCCATCGCCAGTCTCATGTTTATGGGTCCGACAGGGGTAAATTCTTTGCCATTCGCTACAGGCTTCGCCTCTATGCTGGAAGTCCTACGCACTTGTGACAGTTTGACTTGTTGAGACTATTTCTTAATACTGGCTGAGTGTCACAGTTCTTCTCATAAACTGCAGGTTGGAAAGACAGAATTGGCCAAGGCGTTAGCGTCTCATTTGTTCAATTCCGAGGATGCTATGGTCCGGATAGACATGAGCGAATACGGAGAAAAAGCTAGCATTTCAAGGTTGACGGGTGCCGCGCCAGGGCTACTGGGATATGGCGATGGAGGCCAATTGACCACACCAGTGCGTCGACAGCCTTACTCAGTAGTGCTTTTCGATGAGATAGAGAAAGCTCACAACGACATCTTCAACATCTTTCTCCAAATTCTGGACGACGGAAGACTCACAGATTCAGAAGGCCGAGTCGTCAACTTCACCAACACAGTCATAATAATGACGTCCAACATCGGAGCTGAAAGGATCATGGATATGACAACTAACACTAACGGATACGGTTCCAAAGAAGATGCCTACCAGGTCATGAAGTCGCACGTCATGGAATGTGCGCGAGAGAGGTACCGCCCGGAGTTCATCAACCGGATCGACGAATTCATCGTGTTCCAGCCCCTCAGCCTTCAACAGATCTATGAGATCGTCAAACTTCAGGTACAAATCCCATTACCGTAAACCAGTCCATGATCTTGCTCCACACTCGACGCTCCGATCCCGCACAGCACATCGTCCTGCATAAAACTCCAATCGTTAATACCTTCGTTGCTTGCTCGTGCAGCTGGAAAGAGTCAGTAAGCGACTGCAAGACCGGCTCATCAACCTCAGGGTCACCGACAGCGCGGTGCAGCTTCTGTCACAAATGGGGTATGATCCACGATACGGCGCTCGACCTGTGAAACGAGCCATCCAACAAAGCATCGAGGATCCGCTCGCGCAAGGCATTCTGAGGGGAGAGTACACGGACGGAAGCACAATCGTGGTGGACACAGAATTCAGAGCTCTGCATCCTTCACAAAAACCAGAGCAGAGGCTGACATTCCAGAAGGCGTCATGGTGAATTCGGCCTCCTGCCGCTTGCTACCTCAACTCGTCCCGGTCTGGTCCAGGATCTCCACAACGGCAGGAGATTGCAGTGTGGATTTTTAACTGCTCCGGAGCCAGAACCTGTGCAGATTGTTGTTTACTTTCCAGTTCTTTCGCTGCATCTTGATCACATTGGGCCTCAAGTTTGCATCTTTCCTGCGAGGTTTGGAGTGATTGCTCTTGTTTACGAGAACCCATAATTTAGATTCACTAGGATTGTTCACGATTTCTAAATGTAGCGCTCGTGAAATGGTTTCCATTCTCTTTGCAGTGGCCACACAACTTCGGTACAGATTCAGGATGTGAAAGCTTCGAGTAATCGATTTTTTTTTTATTTTTTTATTTTTTTATTTTTTTGTTACATTTTTTTCCCCTTTGTAAACAGAGATTGAATCCATATATCAACACTAAAACATAATGTAACATGTTATGTATTGGTGTCTCATTGTAATGTTTTTTTTGTTTTGTTTTTTTTTTTTTTTTTCTTTCCTTCAAAAACTAGATCCTTGTATAAATCTATGAATCCTAAATTCTGCTCTTGTACAAGAATAATCTACCAAAGAATACTTGCGGCACAATATCAACCCTGCAAATTTTAGGATATGCGCACCACTAGACTCATTCCAAACACAAAACTCCACGCTCAAGAATTGTACGCACAAGATCAAGGGAGGAGGTGATGACGATAAGTTTAAATCCAACAATGCGATCAACAAGTTTCAATGGAGCCACGTCGCACAAAGCCAACACTTAATGAAGCACAAGCTGTATGGAATTGTAGAAGAGCTTTGAAAACTTTGTATTGTGTAACTATTTTTTTCTTTTTTCTTTTGAGTTGGATATCAAACAAATGAGTAATGCTAATTTTAAGGTTTTAACTCTTTGCTGTAAATATGCCAAGTTTTTGAATGCTTCCCATTAGTTTTAAAGGTACTTTTTACAAGGTTCCAAGGATGTCAAGATATCCCAGTGGAAGGTTTCCTGCTGTAGCGGCAATCTTTAATATAAATATAAATATATACAGATATAACACCATTACCCGGGCACCACACAGGCCACAGTGTTGCAAGACAAACTCCCCCTCCCCACAACAAACCAGAATTTGGAACCCAGAATTTAAAAATATAGGATCCCATATCCAGAATGCAAATGCAGGAATTGAACGAACGAACAAACGACTGAAACAAGCGAAGCGAAACATGACGAAGCAAAGTACACTATAAACAAATATACAAATAAAACGAATAGATATATATCAAAATGAAAATAGGTATGTAATGAAATAAAATAGGTGAGGAGATGAAGCGGCATTTACATCTCCCCTCGATAATAGGGGACCTAGGTAGTATGTCTGCCATTCGATTACGTCGGGTCAAATCACAGCCCATGTTCTCCTGAGCAATGTAATCACACCAACTATTCATACCAGCTCTCATTACTACCCACAATCACAATGGTTCTAATGTACCCCACCTCTCACCCCCACTCACTCACCCGTCTTTTGTGTCTTCTTTATATATATATATATATATATATATATTCAAAATTAGAAGTTTTTTTTTTTTTTTTTTTTTTTTTCAAAATGGTCGCTAGAATATTATAAATGGTGAGTATGAAAATTTATAGAGTATTAACATTTTTATTCAATAATGTTATAAAATGTTTACTCTTTATGGCAGTACAACGTTGAATACATATTCAAAGTAATGATATGGAATTGATTTTTCTTTTAATATAGGCATGGATAATAATAACTTAGGTAAGTAAAATTTTTGAAGTGATAAACATTATTTTATTTAGAAGATATTTTGAATTATCCAAGGTGATGATGGTTTCTGACTATAGGGTAACAAAACTTCTATAAGAGTGCTAAATCAAAAATAAAAATAAATAGAAATACCCTGACTTTTGAATAAGTCATTTTATTTTATTTTATTTATTTATTTATTCATATAATTTGAAATAAAAATAAAGGTAAAAAATAAAAGTAATGAAGCTCATGCAGTCAGTAAGTCGGTGGCTTTGAACGGGTCCCAAGTAACAGAAATGCAAACGAAATGAGAGGTTTGAGTCTTCGCAGAAGTCTCCAGTGACCCTCGACAAGTCAAGATTCGACTACCCTAAGAAGTGGTCGAATCTTCTATATGTGTAAAATGCCACTCGCCTGAAACCATGTATTGTGATAGGGGAAAGGAAACCATGGATCAGCCGAGGGAAAAAGGTCACGTTGTTCAGTGGTTGTCGATGAACCCCATTATGTTGAAGAACATCTGCTTCGTGATGTGCGTCTGGTCAAACAACCCGAATGAGTGAATTCCGATCTTGTAGAAGAACACTTTCACATCCTTACCGGCTCTGCTGAGACAATCAGCGTATCTAGTCTGCAAACAACCCAAGATTCACGATCATGTTCCGATTCGGCATACAGTTTAGGATGCTTTAGAGTACTGGGTTAAGAATGTTGGAATCTAGAGGCAAGCGTTACATTTCGGATTTGAGAAACATTCCAACCTCCCAGTCCTGCAAGATGTCGAGTCCGCTGATGATGATAAGCACTGAGGGAAGGGATACATCCGAGAGGTCAGGCGAGTTGCGTCCGAAGATGTTGCAAGCAGGATGATCACGGTTGGCTCCATGGGGCAGAAACGACTTCCAGTACCAATCTAATCTCTTCACCGACACCATGGGGACGTTTCTCACACGAATTTCGGCTGGTGTCCTCTCCTGCCCGCCGAAGAGAGGACTGAGCAGCATCACGCCTTTAATGCTTAACGGACTGATGTCCGTCTCGGCTGCTCGAACTGCTATGTGGTGCGCAATGTTGCCGCCCGCGCTGTCGCCACAGAGATAAACTCTCGACAAGTCGATACATCGGGGGTCGATGCTCCGAGGGAGGCACTGAGTTGCTTGTCCAGATTGAAGCCACTCCAGCGCAGCGAAGCAATCATCGTAGGCGGCGGGGAACTTGTGCTCCGGCGCTCGTCTGCACCTACACATACTCGTCAACGGAATACTTGTAACTTGCACAAACGATTTTTAACCTGTGATAGAATTCAAAAAACTCGTTAGCAGCGCTTGCCTGTAGTGCACAGAGATCACTAGCGCATGGCATTTGCGTGCCAGACGTCGACAGAATGTGTCGTAGCACACAGAGTCGGGACTGAGGAAGACAAATCCACCGCCGTGGTAGAAGAAGATGATTGGGATCATTTTTTGAGCTTGCGGCTTCGATTTCTTATATAAGCTGTATAATTTTCGACTCTTCTGCAGCAGAAACAGATCAAGAATTGGTTCGTTCTTCATGATCACGCTCAACCTGTGATTAGCGTTTCTGTAGCGCTGAATGATACAAAGTACGAGACAATTCAGGTGAAGGACGTCAATCAAGATCGTGGGCCAGTTCGGCACTCACCTTCTTCGGAATGAAAAGACGCACCCACACATCCTTTTCGAAGTCGACAACCACATCGACTGTCGACACCCCACATTTCGGCTGAGGATTTGCCGGGACCTGTGTCCCTAGAAACTTGTCCCATTTGCGGTTCACCGTGCCGTCCTTCCGAATGCAGAAGTTGTCAAATGCATACAGCATCCTCGACAGCAGGCGTAAACTCCACAACTCCATCTGAGACGGATTGGACCAATGATCGATTCACAGCAACTCCCCGACTGTATCATGAATCCTTACCTAAGAGACAACAAAATCCCACAGCCCTCGTCAGTTCTCCAACCGATTTTCGATCAGCTCCACCATATAAGCCATGTAAGAACTGAATCTTTCCTCATTCTCATGACCTTTGATCTTCGAGATACCGATTTTCACGTTATTTAGGTCGCCGTTCAGATCGATAGATAAAAGCTCATGCGCCACCTCTTCGCCTTCACGATTCTAGCCGCCAGTCTGAGAGGAAGAGATAAGCATCGAATGTGGAAAGATTTGCAATCCCAGCTTGAGACCTTCATTAGGCAATCTATTCTCTTTTATTCATATTTATGTTTCATTGTATTATACCATTACTTTTACTATGCGGCATGTTGACTGCATTATTGGGTTGATTCCTGAGTTGTCTCTTGACTTCTCATATATTGATCTAGGGTTGAATCAGTGCCAGTTGATGCCATATTCTCCATGAGCGAAGTTGTGTTTCCTACATGGAGTTCTAGGTGGATGTGGATTAAGCTATGGATTTGTTTCATGTTCATGAATATTTTGTGAATGAAGTGTTATTTGAGGTGCATAAAATTCAAAATGTTTTCAAATTTTATCAAATATTGTATAGCACTCACTTGTTAACTTTTTAAAAATTAGATCTACATATTAATGACATGTTGACAAATATTTATAACAAAATTCAAGAAATGATGTCTAATAGGACCCAACAATGTAGTATCCATTAATTTTAAAAAAGAAAAAAAATATATGTATATATCTATATATATATATATATATATATACTCAACAAGTGGATACAGCCCTACAACCGAACTCAAAGAAGTAGGGTACTCAAAAAGACAACTGCAATGATTTCAATATCATAGTAAATTCAACTTTTTGTGACAATATCCATGCAAAATTTGAGCATGTTAAAGGTTGTAGAACAGAAGATTACAATTTCAGATATGCGTGTTGGTTTGTTTATTCTACATTTTTGAAACAGGTTAAAAAATGATAAAAGTACATTGAACAACAAGAAAAATGATATCATCTTACGCGGTGCTCACCACAACTTTGACATATACAGTGGCCTCTTAATCTAGCAAGTGATGCTTTATACAACATCTATTTCCAACATCTGAAATTAACAAGATTTAAAAGCATATTGCCAACTTTGCATACAACAATTAATGTTGATAGTATTGAACATTATGAAAAAAAAGTAATCCTATCAATTTTTTTGGACTTGGAAACTTTGAAACTACACAGAAAGTTAGATAAATTTTGTGTATAACTGTCTGTTTATTATTTACAGAACAGTCTCTTCAGGAAAAAACATGGGATTTCTATGGTCATTAGCAATGATAATTTTTTTGTTGAATCAACAATGCATATATCATGGTTTCACTAACATGGGTTGAGATTCTAATGACTTCGCTGCTAGCAGCGAGGAGGAGAGAGATGGCATACCCAGCCATGAGAGCATTCACGGAGACGGCTGAGCCAATGGCGATTCCAGCTAATTCTCCACACTGAAATTATAGCACATAGGAATTCTGAGTCAACTACATAATCCAAGTGATTGTGATCTGTGAATTGATTGTGCAATCAGCTCCGCGGTGCTTAGAATACCACCGTTAAGCCTGATAATTTAGAATAAGTCTAGTGAAGTTTAGTTGTGCCTCTTGATTCAAGGGAAATGCAACAAATGATTGATGTCTGTGGAGAAAGAATCATGTAGCGGGAGTTGTGGTGAGAGGTTGGGTTTGATTGATCTTACTGCTCGAGTGTCCGTAGCGACGGCAGCAATGATGAACATCAAAATGAAGGTGATGACGATCTCTAACAGAAACGATTGGAAATCACTGCCTGCAGGTAATGTAGCGCCTTCGGAGGCGGCTGGATGGAGGATCCACCGTAACAAGAAGGACGCCGTGAAGGCTCCGCTACACTGCGCTGCTATGTACAGTGGAACCTGACACACGCAGGAAAAACTCCAGAAATTAGTGTCCACCGGATCATCAAAGCTGCAGTCTAAATTAGGGTACAACGTGAAAAAATTCTCAATCATTATGAGAGATTTTTTAACGAGAAATTGATTAAATAGCAGGTGACGCAGGCATGATTGCATCGCTATGCCATAATCAAGTAGTTAAAGAAGACAGAGTAAAGCATTCCGTTCTGAATTTCATGGCAGGAGAAACTGGCCCGCCTGGGTCCAGAAGAAGTGTTTCGCGACAGCAAACGCAAGCGTCACGGCGGGATTCATATGAGCACCCGAAATGTGGCCAACCGCATAGATCATTATTGTGACAACAAGTCCGAAAGAAAGGGATATCCCTACAGGAGTCACTTTGCCATTGCTTATGACGTTCACCATAGCAGCACCGCATCCCATGAAAACGAGAATGAAGGTACTGATCACCTCGGCTATCAACTGTGTGCAAACCACAAAATGTAAGCATTCTCATTTTGTTGGATGTAGCATACTAAATTCAGGCGGAGGTCAACGAACTCCTGGCTCTTCCACAAAATGCAGTCGAAGGAAACGGATTTTCAAAACGGTTCACATTTAATAAACAGTGGGAAGCATCCTCTTTGGCCACATTGGCGCCACCTTAGCATGGAGTTGAAGGAGATGCAACGGCAGTCGAGCAGCACCTTTTGTACCAGCGAAGTGCGTGGCCGGAGCGATGATTTGAAAGTGCTGAAACGTGGAGGGTTAACCTCTTGCGCATTAACGACAGGAGCTCGACCATTATGCTCCATGTCTAGAGATCCTTTGCTGCAGGCTGCAGTTGATGTTTTATCTTCTGAATAGAGGGGCGCTGGAGGTGGGGGCGTGCGGATATTGATTTCTGCCATGCGGTAAGACTTAGTTGATTTTCCAAGCGTCGAAAATTACGGGTCACGTCCACATCGTCGGCTGGACTCCGCAACTTCAAGTTAACCTAAGATATCACGTTCCACTCAATTGACAAGTCAGTCATCACTACATGGTGATTTGCGAACAAACGCGCTCTTGCAGTAACTGGTTTCTACAAATCCTCACACCAGCCTACGATTTTCAGCAACAGAATATGAAGAACTTAATATATCATAGCAATGGTAAGAATCGGGGCCACGGTCCAAGCCCAATCCGACTTCTAGTCCACCTATACCAGTTACAGCCAATTACGTTAATATCTCATCACACGCTATTGAACTTTCACCATGCATATGGCCAGTAGCAGCCATGGCCTCTAGCCACCCTTCCACTGATTTCTAGTCACAAAGAATGAACATCAGCGCTGAAAATCAGAGATTAAAGTCCGTCCATCCTATCATCTAAATGCCACCAAACAGGCAGTGGTCAAGGAGGGGTGCTTCTAGAGTAGGAGGTTTTTGTAAATGAAATGTTCGCATCATTCTAGTGAGGATAGAGATTGACTTTCACCAAAGACAAGTGAATGCGCAAGTTATCAGAATACTTGATAAACTGTTCAGCTATAGAAAAAGCTTGAACTGAGAATGCCAACTATCTACCGGGGAAGCTAGAGACGGAGGTCGCTGTTCAACGCTAACGCTGATGTTCCTTTAATGAGATCCAACTCGCACCCCCAACACCACCGCAAAGAAGGAAACAACCACGGCAGAGCAGCTGGCATCCAGGAAAACACCAACATCGGCCTCGAGCAACGCAACCTCTCCCTTTAGCACAACCAAACTATTTTGCACAAGATGCCTTCCAGGTGCGCCGAATCAACACTGTAAACGAGTAGCTCATTCAACTCAGTCACGGAAACCAAAACAAGATCGCTTACAGTGTCACACATCCACCAGCAGCGGTTGCGACTATAATGCTCCCATACACGTCTAAGCTTCGGGAAATGATCCATACTCTACGAAGAAGCAAAAAGAAAAACGACTGTGGTATAATCTGATCAGAGCATGCATATTGCCGCTAGCTGTACCTCCATCGATTCTCGACGGCCGATGGACCCAGCGGGAGATGTTGCCATTATTCGCCCAGTCTCAAGACAAGAAGAGGCGGTCTCAGATGGAGCGGAGGTGATCTCAGACAAGATGTAACTCAACAGCGTGGTCGTGACTGAGACGCTGGTGCTGTGATCAGAGTGCGAGACTGAGCCCAACTTAGAAACGCCGCAGCAACTTGTCAGTGTGTGTGCATCACCAGTCCAATGATGGTCACGAAGCAAACAGGCTCCAACTCACCGCAGCTACAGGACTGCGTCATGGTGGTGTCGATTCGGCACGCAGGTTTGGCTATGGCGATGGATCTAGATGGACACGCCTCTGCATGAATCCTTCGGCCGGAGACACCGCCGATGGCCAAATTAGCGCGAGTTTAGACGATGGTTGTGTCCATATTACCGAAATGGATGAAATCTTCGGGGAAAGTTTAGATGAACAATTTATCATCCGTTTGGATGAATTATGATCGTGGAAGGTGACTCTCCTCAGCTTCTCGATTATTAATAACAATCCATTTTATCACTTTATTATCCAAAGTCGATGAATTATCATTCAACTAGCGAAAAATGCTGTATATGAAAGCATTTCTAGAATCAAAAACTTGTTTGAATTAAATATAATAAATAAATTGTGGTTTTTGAATTTAATTATGAAATAATTTTTAAAATATTAAAAATAGATATATATTTACATACATACACACACATACATATGCACACAAACATTACCCACATTTTAAAAGTACGCCACGGTTTCGAATGGAGCCCGCAAAGGACCATTGTACCGAGAGGGTGGTGACGTGGCCGGGGTATTCAGCCCCTTTTTAGAAGGGGGTCGGTGGGGAATCGAAGCTGCTGTCGGTTAGAGGGCCACGTAGGACCAGATCCTTATTAAGGATTATTCAGTGTGCCCAACGCACTCACTCCAGTGTGAACGGGGAGTATGGCTGCCTTGTTCCCCATGTGATAACCTTGTTCCCGGTGAAAGCACGGCCGTAATTGATCCGTTCCCAGGGAGAGCATCGGAACCTTCCAGCTGGGTCCGACTTACTAATCGTTCCTCACGAGTCATGTTAGTCTATCTTGTGAACGACCTTGATTTCAAATTTTAATGAATACTTTTTATTCCGAATTTCTCAAGATGTCATACCTTTTTTTTAATTTTTTTTAAATATTTGTGTTATATAATATTTCAGTCATGTCTCATTCTTTAATTTTTATTCATGTTCTTTGAAATATATCAGATAAATCTGATAAACGTCTACATGAAATTTTTTGTCCTTTGGCTTTATATGAATATTTTATTTGAATTGTTAAAGAAGCAGCATTAATTCTTGACATTGTGCATGGGTTTTGTCGAAATTCTGGTTAATTTGGAAAATTAAAAAATATGTGTTTGTGATAGTAACTCTAGAACATCACTTTAAATAACAAAATAAATAAATAAAATTAAGAGGAAAATCCAAAAGCTTAAATTTTTTTGTGATAGTAACTCTTCAATTTTCCTCTTTGTTTTTTTAATTTTTTATTAATCTGTTAATTTCGTAATTTAATAATTGCAACATCTTTTCTTAATGATTTAACTAACACACCTATTTTTTTATAAATAAGTTATTCGCCAAACTTTGATCTTGTCCTAAATATCAAAGGTTCTTTATTTGTTTAAAATGCAATTAACATCATGTGCTTGTTGATGATAAAAACATAAAACACAGTGCAAATAATCAAAATATTAACAATTCAGCATTTTACTTATTAAAATTTTGAATGTCATCCATCTTTCAAAACTTACTAATCATACTTTTGGACCTCTACATCAAAAGGTTACATTTCACACACAGTCACTGCATATAAAGGTTGTTCATAACCAACATTAAGACAAAACCATGTTTTTAACGTAAATTTCAAAATACCAAAAATTAAATTAAATTAAATCAAATCAAATAAAAACAATAATCAATTTTCAATTTAAAAAACAAAAAAACAAAAAAACAAAAAAAAATCACAACAAGGCAACAGGCCTTCTTTTGCTGCAATTGAGATCTCATCCCTTCTCAGTGACTTCTACACACACAAACATTCAGATTATTAGTGTCATCAACATCATCCTCATCTTTTGTTCTTTCATTAAATCATTTGCTCCTTCCTCCTCATTCATGAAAGTGGTGAGTTCTAAAAAGCAACAAGTGAATGACAGCAACAACAACAACAAAATTACTAAAGCTTTGCCTGATGAAGAACACCACGTGAAACTAAATGTGAGGAATCATGGGTGACATGTTTCTACACCCGCTGCAGAACTGATTCGTTGCAAACAAAATTCAAAATCAAAGCAAGGCAAATGATGAATGCTCATGCACCCAGATCTGCTGGTCCTTACCCATCTTCAGTTTCGATTGCAACAAGCTTGAGAACTCTCAGGCTTGCATCTGAAATCTTGGAGCTGCGGTCCGGGAGCTCTGGTAGCTCAACTTCGAGCACCATCTATGGTACAGAACCCAAGTTTTGCTAGCAGCAAAGCTTGACACAAAGCTGGTCTGTTTCATTGTCGATCAGTCTCTGGGGCTCACCTGTATTTTCTACTGCTGTGAATATTTTTCTCCGGCGTTCAGTCTCATGAATTTTGGATCACAGAGTTTCACATTAAGGATCATGCATTGGGATCAATATGGGCCTTGTTTGAAGTACAGGAGGCCCATGTGCACTTCGCTTTGGCATAAAGCAAACCTGATGCGGCTCCATAACGGTCGCTCTAATACGATCGCCACCGATGTGTCTGTTGGTGCCCAACAACCTTCTTTTGTGTGTTCCCATCGGGGATGTGCACACGTGGTCGCATGTGTGGTTAATATGCATACACGGTAAAGCTGAATAAGATTGTGGTGTTCATTAGCGACAGAGTGACTGAAAAGTGAGACAATGTTTGAGCCACACCACATGCGTGAATGGTCCGCAAGGATACCCAATTTTTATCGCACGACGCAGGACTCTCCACGACCATGATCTGTGCAGCGGGGGCAAGTCACGCTATGCCCATTTGACAACCATGTGCCCTTTGCTTGCGAAGAGCATGCAGCAAGGGATAGGACAAGGTACTGCAGCTCGACTCCGCAACCAACGTCCTGCATGCAAACCAGATTCTAGTTCGGAACCCTTCTGGAATGGTGGCACAGAAGTGTGATGGAGATGCGCAAAAGAGTTCGCTGCTAATTGCTTGATAGCAACAAAGTAACAATCGCAGTGCCAACCCAGTCAGTTGTAATCATCGGCTCTGATTAGTTTACACCTCCAGAAATGTTCACTGATATTGAATGCATCCGCTCATCTTTCGGGCCTGCGTCGACGCTGTGAACCATCACCGATGATAGCAACTATCACCGGCTTCTGAGTACATGGTTCCAGTGATATTTGCAACTTGGGAAACTGATTAACGTCAAATCTGGCATCAGTCTCACCGAGTATCACAACAAGACCTGCAAGAGATCAGACGACAATTGCAGTGGTTTTCTGATCCCTTGTATTTGAGCTCAAGCTGTGTTTGTGAATGGTTCACATTTCTATGGGAAATATGACGTAGTGAGTTGGATGTATGGTTTTTTTATATGTTTGCATAGACGCAGAAATGGAAGTAATGAAATGTGATGCTTTGGTAGTTAAGAAGTCGGCTATGTGTATTCAACAATAGTTTGTGGGTAACATTTCTCTTTATGCAGAAGAGTTAGTATTCTTGATCAGACAATTTTGACCAATACCAAATACCAAATCAGCCAATACCAAATATCCTTGAAATTATTAATACAGTAATAATGATATTTAATATCATGAACTTACAATTATAGGACTTTTCAAAAATAATGACATAATATGTTAAGCAAGTTAACAACTGATTATGATTGTTGATGTTGCAAGTTTTATTAATGATATTAATAAAATCTGATGATTTATATTTGTTATTGATCTTATGTGTGTTACATACATCCACAAGGTCTTAATACTCCATCAACAATTGTATAAAATTGTATAAAATTGTAAGCTATTATTATTGTTGTTGACTAGTTTGTTTAAAGTTAAATGCAAGATTTTGTGCATGTCAAAAGATCAAACCATATTAAGTGGGATGATCATCTTATTATTCACTATTTTTGATAATTTTGTCACATACCAAGTCTCAGGTTACTGTAATATTACTTTTAATATGTTAAAAATGAAATAAGAATATTTTTTTACAAATATTACATATTACTAATTGGTACTTAATATACTTCCATGCAAGCTATCCTATAAATTTAAAATTATCCAAAATTCATTAGCAAAAAAGCCTCAATATTGATAATAACAACCTATAATTTTTTAAATACTTCTATAAAAATCCATAGAAGTGAGAAGATGAAACTTTCATGTTTAATATAATCTGTTCCATAAGATTTTATTTATTTATTTATTTAAGTCATTAAAAAGTTAATAAAATATCTCTTTATTTTTTTTGAAGCTCATTTGTTATATTCTTAAAGTAATTTAAAAAAAGCTAAAAACTGAGTTCTTGTGTAATTTCAAATGAGACAAGTGAACACTTTATCTTAATCCATTTATTATGTAGGTGCTAGTTGATTGTTTAGATGCTCCCTTTCTAAAAATTAAAAAGAAGTTACTTGTCTCTAAGACATCATGATATGATGTTATTTCTAATAACTGACACCATTAGCAACCTATAATTCTTTATCCACATTTCTTAACAAAGTTAAGGTAAAGAGATAAATTTAGACTTCTATACATAAAAGTTTGTACTTGCATAATGAATTTCCTCTTTGCAATACTTGCATAAAGTTCAAAGAATCATTTTAAGATCTTAGTTGTCTTATTAATATCAAAAACAATCCTATTAAAAAAAGTAGATGTCATTATTAATTAACATAAAGATGAGAATTTTAACTTCTCACAGCTATAAATTTCTATAGAGGTATTTCAAAAAGTACAAAAAATTATGTTTTATTAATAGTAAGTGATCATTAATAATGTAGCAATGCATTGTTTATAAAACAATATACTTTTAATATTAAAGACATGCCTAATAAGTGACAGAAATGATGGTATTAATACTTGTATTTAATGATTTAGTACTGTTGACATGGATTACACAACATAAATAACAATTTTAATATTTTTTTAAAAATTGGTATAATTACACTTCTTATACACTTATTATATTTAGCTAAAAATTACTCAATAAAGCTTTTACACCCACAAATATACCATAAGTGAACAAGTATGTAAAAATAAATTTGAATGAATAAAAAATAAATAATTAAACACAAATGTGATATTAAAATAAAATATTATAAATAAATAAATAAATTATGATATGTATATTTTTGTATTTATATAATAAAAGTAGATAAGCTAAAAAAGATTTGTCAAAATATAACTTCACAAAGATTATGTTAAAATTTTAAAATGAAATTGGGGCATTTTGGAGAATACTTATATTAAGTAGGGGATTTTGTAAAATTCTCCTATTATATTATTTATTTACTTAGTAATTTATATTTATTATCATAAATAACCTAAAAAATAGCATGAAAATTAAAATATCCTAAGAATCCAACAATACTACAAAACAATCATTTTGAATAAATACATTTTATGAATACAGTATATAAAATTAAGTTAACTGAGTAAATGAATAATCTTACACAACCTGTGCTGGCATACAAATTATGATTTCATGATTAATGTGTTCTTTGAAACAAAATTAATTACAATACTGAAAAATACTGACATGTTAAAAAGTATCAAACTTTTGTTAAGTGCTAGAATTTACATTTGCTTAGTCAAATCGTACATTCATTTTACAGTCATGATTGACCGATGTAATTCATGAAATGCATTTGAATCAATCATTCCAATCTTTCAATCCGTCCAGTTTTTTGTTGAAATATAGACGTATACACAAAATGTACCAGATACATTCAAAAAATTTATTCCTATAAAATAAATTTGAAAATTATATGACCACAAAGTAGACAACAACAAAAATGATGATCATGCTTTTGAAAGAGAAATTTCAAAACCTTCAAGAAAAGTTACATTAAAATGAAGTACTCAGAAAGAACCATAAAACAAGTCTGAACCCAGACTGTATCAACAATCCTCAATACAAGAGAAGTGACGCTGTTACATATAACTAAAAAGACATTGTAGCTTTAATAACCATTGTAACCATTACACAATTCCAACTTTAAACCACCAAAATAAATACAACCCAAATCTAAACAGGTGGTCATACAGAAACACAATGTTAGAGTGCGTCACCATCATTCATCACGCGATCATCCCTCATCACTAATCTTAAACCCTCCAACATCCCACAACCATCTCTCTCATTCCGTTCTCCAACATCACCACCACCCCATCTTCTCATCTACAGGCAACCATTCATGTCGCTCACATACACGAATCTGAAGTCACTAATGATGCAATGTGACAGCAACCGGCACCCACCTTCCTGACGCTCAATCCGTCAAGCAACCGCTGTCGTCAAATTCATCAGACAACAACAAACGACACGGCTCTTCCCCCATAACAAAAGAAGCCAGTTAACGACAATCTTCGTCAAATCCGAAACCTAGCATCATTAACTCATTCCCGAATCCATATACCAATAAGAACTCTATCTTAAGCCAAAAAAACCCCATTCAGGTTACGTGACGATCATACTATAAAAAAAAACCCAGAGTTTTCAAACGCCTACCTGAGATGTCCTCATCCGCTCCTAAAATATCATTGCCCAGAGACTAAGAGTAACCCGAAATCTTCCCTTCCACTCATTCCAAACCGTTCTCACTAGCATCCTACAGACGCCAATTGCAACGCTCGATTGCAAATTTCCGCTGCTACTTATACCCCAAACATGCACGTACTCGTCTCTATAGCCTTCAGCTACATATACCCCAATCCACTCACATCCACGCACCACATCACCTAAATGCCACACGTCCCTACGGGCTGCGACTCCTGAATCAAAAGACAAACACATTCCTAAAAAACATAAAGCACACAATAACTGATTGCCATTCTTCACTCAAGATAATTGAATCTGACTAAACCCAACACTCCAATATTAAAGCCCACATCTAACTTTTCCGCAAAGAGAATTCTGCACCAAAGAATTAGCAAACGAAATCCAACCATACCCACGTCAGCACAAAAACAGCATACACACAAACCATCGTGCACGTACTCCACAACCGTACACAACAAAACATCCTCCCACAACCGACCACCAACATCGCCACACCACAACCGTTGCCATTGCTCCCACACCCACACCAAATCCATCACTTGCAGGTGACACAATCATTCTGACCTCCCGTCTGCACCGGTTCCAAATCACGACATCAACGCAACCGGGGCACACAAATGTCCACACCCCATCGTCTCCATGCCACATCCACCACCACCAATTTACTCGAACATCGGCCTTCGCCATTCCATTGATCCACAAGTGCACACACATCACATACGCAGCATTGTCTCTCTCGTTCGCATCTCTGCCCCGCACCACGCCCTCTCCTCTATCGCCGCTGGGACTCCCCAACCGCTCGCCTCCTACCACCGCCATCCCTCTACGCCTTGTCCACCTTCGACGCCGCCGTCGCGGCTTGACCACGCAGACGTCCCGTCCGCCTGGCAGCGATGAGACCCACCTTCTGCCCGGGAGGAGCGTCCCGGCGCACCGTACTCGCGTGACCGATGTGCTGGTGGTTACCTCCTCCGTGAGGATGCTCCACGGGGTTCATCGCTACACCTCTCACCTTAGGCCAGCTGTTCCTCTTCACCTTGTACTTGTGGTACGCGTTTCCGGCCTTCAGCATCGGCTTCTCGGTTCTGCCTCCACCAGCGACCTGTCCGACCATGGCTCGGCACCCGCTGGGCACCACCTTCTTGGCTCCCGACGGCAACTTGATGCTGCACCCACATTCCACATGCCCATCCGATCAAAATCCTAATTCCACCCCCGAACCCTCCAGAATCCTACACCCACCCAGTCACCTGTTTGACCTAATCGCCATCGCTCATTCCCCGCTTCGATCGAGAAGCCTAAACCCTACGATAACGAGCACCCACCCCACAACATAATCACAATCACAAAATACCGCAGCCAGGACATACCGGGTGGTTCCGCTGTCGATGTTGTGCGACACCACGATGGCGTAGTCCCCGGACGCCCTCGCGAACGCGCCCCGATCTCCCATGCGGTGCTCCACGTTGCACACCACGGCACCCTCGGGCACGGACCTCAAAGGCAGCACGTTCCCGATCGACAAAGTGGCCTTCTTGCCGCAGTACACGAATTGCCCGGAGTACATGCCCTCGGCGGCAATGAACCGCTCCTTCTGACGTTTGAAGCGGAAGGGGTGGCGGAACGTGACTTTGCAAAGCGGAGCCCCGCGGCCGGAGTCGTGCACCACCTCCGACACGACGCCCTTGATGTAGCCATTGCGCTCGGCGTAGTCCAGCGACCGGAACTGAGCAGGGCCCTTGCGTCGGTGGGTGTGGCTCCGGAAAATGGAGCCCGCTCCCTTCCTCTGCGCCCTAATAACACGACCCATCCCAGCACAGCAGCGAGCTCGCACAAACCCACACAATCCCTGCAACAGAAGCTAAGGGGGAAAAAGAGGAGAAGCCATGTGGGGGAGCAGCCCTTCTACCCCCCACACCCCATCGCCATCGCAGCCTCCAAGCCCTAATCCCAACTCTCTTCCCGTTCGCTCCCTCGTTCCCGTTCGCCTCCTGCCCGTCCTTCTTATATTTTATTGTCCTTGTGCACCCATTCGGCTTTGTAATCACCCATTCTATGTCTTACACAGTGAGGTTTTCACATTTCTTGTTTAATTTTGATATTACTAACAACTTCTTTGATCAAAACATTTAGCTTTTGTTGATTAACTATGAAACATTCTCTTTGATTTTTGTTTTTGTTCATGCTCCACTTCTTATGTCACTTATTTGGAATCAAAGAATACAATAATAGTCACATCATTTTTAAAAGCAAGCACATCTTTAGTTGTATGAAAATAATCAATTTTTTGTATATCAATAGTGGTATTAAGGGTGTTGAACTTAGAATTTGTTTCAATTAACATAAAAAATATGGATATAGACATCATAAAGAAAAAAATATAGTCATTACTATCATATTAATATTCCAATTTTGAAAGGATATAGAAAAAAATCTTGATTTGTGATATTTATAAGATGTTCATATTTTCTTTGTTTATTGTTGTTAAATTGACTAAATTCCATGTGAAAATGCTATAAAGATGTAAAAAATACCATATTGTTTAGCGGCATCTATTAGACCTAATATGGTCCCTACTACTAGCTTTAGTTTTGTACTTGTTAAAATGTGAACAATGAACAATTTATGAGACATATGTTTTATATTTGCAAGATGTTTTCATACCTTTAAATATCATATAAGTTCACTATTTGATGAGAATATACTTGATAAGTATGCATTAGATAATTATGTTGATAGAATCTTTAAACATAAAAGCCTACTTTGATAGATTGTTATCCAAAAGCCTTATGATGATTTTCCAATCAATAAAAAAAAGTTGTTATTTAGAAGATTTAATTTTGAAGATACTATAAAGTTAGAAGAAATAATGTAATTAACCACATCAATGTTTTATTACAATACTAAATGAAACATGTTGTGTCTTAAATTTTATCTTTCTATTTAACTTCTCAACTTTTAGTGAAATTTTTATTTCTTTATTTAAATATTTCTTTTTTTGTTTTTTGTTATTTTTTCTCCTATCTTTCTTGTATTTGGTTTGATTTAAGGATTTTTTGCTTTATAAAAGAGAAAAAACAAGAACTTAATATTATAATAATAATATATTGGGCATAGTATATAATTATATAATATTATTAGTATGTAAGTATTAGTAGTATGAGAAGAATAGACAAATATAATGATTATTTTAAGTTATTTTTGTAGTTTAGATATAAGTGATTGTAATATTTATAGTCATGAGAGACCTTGTAGTTTTGTGGATCTATTTTTATGAGGATTATTTGTGGAGAAAGTATTTAGTGAGAAAACTTGTATTTTATATGATACTTTTAGATTTTTGTGTTAAAATTTGAATTATTTTTTTTAAAAAAAGAAGTGTCATTATTTTAAAAATCAATTTATATAGAGAGAAAAATAAAAATATTTTAATGTTGATTTAGAATAGGAGATGGATTACAATGTAAAAGATAGTTATTTTTTTATTTTTTATTTTTTTGACACATAAATAGAAGATATCCAATACATTGATGGAATAGAATAGATACAACAAACTACTTAACACATTATATTTAAAGGCGGAGCTAAGAGTATTAAGATTGTGGAGCAACTACTAAAGCAAGCTCATTTACACTTTGTATATGATTACCCCCAAAAGATAGTTATTTGGAATTGAAAAGAATTCAATGTTAATAAATGCATTAAGATTTTACAAAATAGTATAGATGCAATTACAAAATAAAAATTATAAATTTTTAAAATTATATCAACTTTAGGATTTTAGCAAAAAAATTTGAATCTTTTTATTATATATTTTATATAGTAGAAGTTATAAATAAATCACATATTCTAATACTTATACCAACAATTTGTAATAGTGACTAGTATTACTTTAAATAATTCTATTTGATCTTATTGCAAAATATTATAAATATAAATTTTATTTTTTAAAATTATGAATTTGAGTAGCCAAGTAACATATACAATTGGATTGTATTTCAACAAATTAAAGCAGAGAGAGCTTATATAGGAGGGAAATATTTGTTATATAAGTTGATTGGAGAAGCTATATATCTAATAAAATGTATAATTCATTCAAGTGTCTAAGCTAAGATTTGCAGCTATACAAGTCAAGTTAGAGTTTAATTCAAACTTCCACTTATATACATGTGCAAAAAATATATGGAATCTTAGAAGACATATAGAAGATAATATTAATATGTGTAGATGTATATTTGCATATAGTGTCAAGCATTGTAAGCACATATATTATAATATATAATTTTTATTTTTTAAAAAATAAATTTGATAAATTTTGGATTTTTAAATTTGAAAAAATAAAAATAAAAATTACTAAATAAAAAAATAGAATTATAAAAATAAAGTATCAATTGTTGAAATTTTAGATATAATTCGAAATTTAAATTTAGAAAGAATTTTAAAAATTAATAGTAGTTAATTTCAAAAGAATTTGATTATAATCATAAAATATTTTAAAATAGTAATAATTATAATAATAATAAAATTTGCTACCAAAGATTACAAGAAAAATTTAAAATCAAAGAAATTATTTTATGAAATTTTTTAATTTGTATTAAAATATATAATTTAAATTTAAATTTTTAATAATTACTTCATATAAAAGAATAACTACAATATTTTTAAAATATTTTTCATATATTAATCTATAGTTTTTTTAAAATATTATCTTTTTAAAAATTATTTTAAAAAAAACTTTTAAGATTTTAAATTATTTATTTTAAAATTGTTCTTTGAATTTATATTCTACTTATTTTTAAAATTTTAACTTTAAAAATAATTTTCTTGTAATAAATTTATTATTGGACTACTTATTTATTTATTTTTATTTATTTTTTGTTTTCAAAAATCTGCATTTTTCTTTTTAGTTGCATTTGTTGAAATCCAATTTGTTAGATAGTGTTTACCATACTTTCAAATGTCCATTTGGTCATAAAACTTACAATCTAAATGCCAATGTGACACTCAAATCTTATTTTCTTACTTGATGTTCTTGTATTATTACTTACATAGTTTATGTATTAATTTAAATCTACACATAGTTGGCAGCAATTATACTTGTAACATTAATTATATAACTACACTTTTCTATCATTATATTTAAATATACTACTAAAAAAAGTATCAAAAATGTTATTTTAGATGTCTTAACATGACTTATGAAGAAAAAACTTAGCAATTACATATAATGTAGAAATTTATCAAGTAGAACATAAGGAAAACCAAGATGCATATTATATAAAAAGAATAGTGGAAGGTGTTGTGAGGTAAAATGGCCCGCCCTTTACTTAGGTGGTTATTTCTTCCTATATTTGTAAATACTGTTTGGTTGTACGAAATTTATTAATCAATTACAATTGTGTCTATTTTATTCGGTCATGTCTATTGGTTTATATATTAAGTGATACCATTTATTTTTTTTATTAACCTACAAAGTTTTGATTCTTAGATTGTCTTGTGAGTTTTTTTTTTTTTTTTTTTTTTTTTTTTTCCCACTTTTAAGTTGATTCAACTATCTTTTTTTTTTTTTTTTTTTTTTTTTTTTTACATTTTCGTTCTTGATTTTTATTAAGCTTTTATATTTATTATTTTTTTATAAAATTTAAAAAAATTCTTGTTTATTATTTATTTATTTTTATATTAATTTTTATTTTATTATTTCAATTAATTATATTATATTTGTAATATTTTTTTGAATGTTTCTTTTCTTTAAAAGAACTTTCAGTAGCCAAGGTCAGAATCAAAATCAGGGATAGTGCAAGTGAAAAATCAGCTCTAAAAACCACCAGTGTACACCAACTTAATCAATAATCTAATGCAACATATTCATTGTATTATCTCCTTGGAATCAAAGGCATTGTATCAAGCACAAAGAAGAATAACCAAGATGCAACAACATCTATCCAACATTAAGGTCAAAATCAAAACATCTTCAATAATTGAGTATATCATAGACTAAAAGTTTCAATTCTATAATCCAAAATTATAAAGAATAGGTGTAAAGAGCTTTCTGTCAATACACAAATATGGGACTTCTATCTTGAGAGCATGCAACATGAGCTAATGCAAATAGAGGCAACAATTAAATAAACAAATGATGGCTAGAAACCAAATCTTGCATTGTGATTAGTCATGTGGAGGAATGAGCAAGAAAAAGAAAGGATTGGTTGTAAGTGAGTATTGGATGTCAAGGAAACAACTTGGAGGGACACCTTAAAAGAGTTATTAACAATACAATGACTGAAAAGAATTTTAGTGGAGCAACCACAACAAGATTAATGAGACAAAATCAATATGAGCAATATGGAATTTGGACTAGAAAAAAAAAATTGTTGAGCATATTAAAGTTAGTCAATAAGACAGTCAAAATCAAAAACAACATGGCTCAAAAATAACAACAATCTAATAGTATGTGAGTTCCACCAATGCATCTTAATTGGTGGATTTGTTAAAAATAATATTTTCATATTATTTAGATATAAAAATATAAAAATTATAACTTTTACTTAATTATCTAAGTATTAATTAGAATTTAAAAGGTTTTATAAGTTATAGAATCTTGTTAAATAAAAAGACACACAAATAGAATCTTAGTAAGTCTTTTAACACAATTATCTTAATTAAATTAGTATTTTTTAAATTATAATAAATTATATTTAGTTGTTAAGATCAATGGCATACATGGTCTTCTATTTATATTTTTTATTTATTTAAAGCTTATAAATATTAATTAATAGATAGAAAAAATATACAAAAAAATATCATAATTTTTTAATTATTTATATTAAGAATAAAATTTTTAGTTGATTTAAATTGATTTTATTTTTATAATAAATCACAAGATAGGTTAAAATAGACTCAATTTGATACTAACATCTTAAAAATATTATTAGACTTTTTAGAATTTATTTAGAATTTTTTAAGAATTTTTAAAGCATACTTTTAAAACTTTGGTAAAAATAATATTACCACTTTGGGAGGCCATTATGAAGAATTAGAGCAAGATTTGAAGGCCTCTTAAAGTTCTTAGGATAGTTGGATGTTTTTAAATATTATAACAAAGTTAAAGTTACAAAAAAAAATAAAAAAAATTACTAATAGAAAAAAAGGTGACCAACAATTAGAATAGTAGTTGTAGAAAGGGAGGTGCATTTGTCTTTTATAGATTGTAGCACCTTGGATGTAGGTAGAAGAATAAGATAAAGGTCTTGTGACCCCTCTAGGACATCCTATACACCACTTGTGAGTCTTGGTGAGGCTCAAATCTTTGACTACTTAATCAAATTTTTCTCTTAAGATAAAATCTAATTACTTTGTTATTTTATTTTTTATTGTATATCTTTAAACTATCATAACTTATTTATAATAATCTAAATTTATATATTTTTTATGTCATTAAAAGATAAAAAAAATTACCTATACAAAATATATACAAATATAATAAAATTATTTATTTTATCAAGTAAAAATCTAGTGAATAAATTGTAATTAATTTTTTTTTGTGTATTTTTTTGATTTTTCTTCTTTCACTTGTTTTGTCCTTCTTTTTTCTTTATTTTTTATTAATTATACTTCTTACTTCATACCACTAGTTATAAACAACTCTTAATTAAGACCATCTTGTAATTTGAATTGACAAGTGAATTTTATCCTCATATAATAACACAATAGGGATACAAAGTCGATCACCAAGAAAAAGTTAAGATCAACAATACAAAGTTGAAATTAAGAACAACACAATGGCAAGACAAAGTGAGGATTAGCAATACGGAATCATGACTAATAAGACAAAATTAGAATCAATAATATAAAGCTAAAATTAATAAGATAAAGTCAATATTAACAACACAAAGTTGGGATCAATAAGACAAAATCATTTAATAAGACAAAGTTGGATGAAGTTGGAATCAATAACAGAGAATCATGATCAACAAGATGAAATTGCAATCAACAACATGGAGCTGAAATCAGCAAGATGAAGTCAATCAGTAAGACAAAGTTGTTCAACAAGACAAAGTTGAGATCAAAAACAATATTGTGGAGACAAGCATCAAAAATTACAATGGTACAACAAAGAAGAACACTTGCAACAACACGACGCAGACAAAATAGAAAAGTATTCATGATAATTCAATAATAAGATAAAAAAATTAAAGAAACAATGACAAAGAGAAGCAAAGAAGAGTTTCATTGGCTCAATAATAGTAGTAATTAGCAACAACACAATGATAGAACAAAATTGAATAATAGGAGTATCAAAAAGCATACTAGTAGTAACAAGCACAAAACTAAAAATTCAAAAAAATCAAGAATATTATAAACGGAGAGGTGGCAAGATTGAATTTGGTCATCAAATGACAGAGTTAGTGTAACAAAGACTAAATAGTTGTGGTTAATTAGGACTTTTCAAATTAAGATAGTCAATTCTAATCCATAAAAAATAAAATCAAAAATGTATTTTTTATTTTTTTTATTTTTTTTTGTGGCGAAATAATCTCTTTTTTTTCCTTTTCTTATTGTATGTTTATAAAAATTGTGGATATTGGAAGTTTACAGTCTTGCTTCAAAAAGGTGGTACCTAAAAAAATTGACAACTATAAATCCTTTAATCCAATATCCTATATACTTCCTTCCACTATTCTTTTTATATAATATGCATCTTGGTTTTCCTTATGTTCTACTTGATAAATTTCTACATTATATGTAATTGCTAAGTTTTTTCTTCATAAGTCATGTTAAGACATCTAAAATAACATTTTTGATACTTTTTTTAGTAGTATATTTAAATATAATGATAGAAAAGTGTAGTTATATAATTAATGTTACAAGTATAATTGCTGCCAACTATGTGTAGATTTAAATTAATACATAAACTATGTAAGTAATAATACAAGAACATCAAGTAAGAAAATAAGATTTGAGTGTCACATTGGCATTTAGATTGTAAGTTTTATGACCAAATGGACATTTGAAAGTATGGTAAACACTATCTAACAAATTGGATTTCAACAAATGCAACTAAAAAGAAAAATGCAGATTTTTGAAAACAAAAAATAAATAAAAATAAATAAATAAGTAGTCCAATAATAAATTTATTACAAGAAAATTATTTTTAAAGTTAAAATTTTAAAAATAAGTAGAATATAAATTCAAAGAACAATTTTAAAATAAATAATTTAAAATCTTAAAAGTTTTTTTTAAAATAATTTTTAAAAAGATAATATTTTAAAAAAACTATAGATTAATATATGAAAAATATTTTAAAAATATTGTAGTTATTCTTTTATATGAAGTAATTATTAAAAATTTAAATTTAAATTATATATTTTAATACAAATTAAAAAATTTCATAAAATAATTTCTTTGATTTTAAATTTTTCTTGTAATCTTTGGTAGCAAATTTTATTATTATTATAATTATTACTATTTTAAAATATTTTATGATTATAATCAAATTCTTTTGAAATTAACTACTATTAATTTTTAAAATTCTTTCTAAATTTAAATTTCGAATTATATCTAAAATTTCAACAATTGATACTTTATTTTTATAATTCTATTTTTTTATTTAGTAATTTTTATTTTTATTTTTTCAAATTTAAAAATCCAAAATTTATCAAATTTATTTTTTAAAAAATAAAAATTATATATTATAATATATGTGCTTACAATGCTTGACACTATATGCAAATATACATCTACACATATTAATATTATCTTCTATATGTCTTCTAAGATTCCATATATTTTTTGCACATGTATATAAGTGGAAGTTTGAATTAAACTCTAACTTGACTTGTATAGCTGCAAATCTTAGCTTAGACACTTGAATGAATTATACATTTTATTAGATATATAGCTTCTCCAATCAACTTATATAACAAATATTTCCCTCCTATATAAGCTCTCTCTGCTTTAATTTGTTGAAATACAATCCAATTGTATATGTTACTTGGCTACTCAAATTCATAATTTTAAAAAATAAAATTTATATTTATAATATTTTGCAATAAGATCAAATAGAATTATTTAAAGCAATACTAGTCACTATTACAAATTGTTGGTATAAGTATTAGAATATGTGATTTATTTATAACTTCTACTATATAAAATATATAATAAAAAGATTCAAATTTTTTTGCTAAAATCCTAAAGTTGATATAATTTTAAAAATTTATAATTTTTATTTTGTAATTGCATCTATACTATTTTGTAAAATCTTAATGCATTTATTAACATTGAATTCTTTTCAATTCCAAATAACTATCTTTTGGGGGTAATCATATACAAAGTGTAAATGAGCTTGCTTTAGTAGTTGCTCCACAATCTTAATACTCTTAGCTCCGCCTTTAAATATAATGTGTTAAGTAGTTTGTTGTATCTATTCTATTCCATCAATGTATTGGATATCTTCTATTTATGTGTCAAAAAAATAAAAAATAAAAAAATAACTATCTTTTACATTGTAATCCATCTCCTATTCTAAATCAACATTAAAATATTTTTATTTTTCTCTCTATATAAATTGATTTTTAAAATAATGACACTTCTTTTTTTAAAAAAAATAATTCAAATTTTAACACAAAAATCTAAAAGTATCATATAAAATACAAGTTTTCTCACTAAATACTTTCTCCACAAATAATCCTCATAAAAATAGATCCACAAAACTACAAGGTCTCTCATGACTATAAATATTACAATCACTTATATCTAAACTACAAAAATAACTTAAAATAATCATTATATTTGTCTATTCTTCTCATACTACTAATACTTACATACTAATAATATTATATAATTATATACTATGCCCAATATATTATTATTATAATATTAAGTTCTTGTTTTTTCTCTTTTATAAAGCAAAAAATCCTTAAATCAAACCAAATACAAGAAAGATAGGAGAAAAAATAACAAAAAACAAAAAAAGAAATATTTAAATAAAGAAATAAAAATTTCACTAAAAGTTGAGAAGTTAAATAGAAAGATAAAATTTAAGACACAACATGTTTCATTTAGTATTGTAATAAAACATTGATGTGGTTAATTACATTATTTCTTCTAACTTTATAGTATCTTCAAAATTAAATCTTCTAAATAACAACTTTTTTTTATTGATTGGAAAATCATCATAAGGCTTTTGGATAACAATCTATCAAAGTAGGCTTTTATGTTTAAAGATTCTATCAACATAATTATCTAATGCATACTTATCAAGTATATTCTCATCAAATAGTGAACTTATATGATATTTAAAGGTATGAAAACATCTTGCAAATATAAAACATATGTCTCATAAATTGTTCATTGTTCACATTTTAACAAGTACAAAACTAAAGCTAGTAGTAGGGACCATATTAGGTCTAATAGATGCCGCTAAACAATATGGTATTTTTTACATCTTTATAGCATTTTCACATGGAATTTAGTCAATTTAACAACAATAAACAAAGAAAATATGAACATCTTATAAATATCACAAATCAAGATTTTTTTCTATATCCTTTCAAAATTGGAATATTAATATGATAGTAATGACTATATTTTTTTCTTTATGATGTCTATATCCATATTTTTTATGTTAATTGAAACAAATTCTAAGTTCAACACCCTTAATACCACTATTGATATACAAAAAATTGATTATTTTCATACAACTAAAGATGTGCTTGCTTTTAAAAATGATGTGACTATTATTGTATTCTTTGATTCCAAATAAGTGACATAAGAAGTGGAGCATGAACAAAAACAAAAATCAAAGAGAATGTTTCATAGTTAATCAACAAAAGCTAAATGTTTTGATCAAAGAAGTTGTTAGTAATATCAAAATTAAACAAGAAATGTGAAAACCTCACTGTGTAAGACATAGAATGGGTGATTACAAAGCCGAATGGGTGCACAAGGACAATAAAATATAAGAAGGACGGGCAGGAGGCGAACGGGAACGAGGGAGCGAACGGGAAGAGAGTTGGGATTAGGGCTTGGAGGCTGCGATGGCGATGGGGTGTGGGGGGTAGAAGGGCTGCTCCCCCACATGGCTTCTCCTCTTTTTCCCCCTTAGCTTCTGTTGCAGGGATTGTGTGGGTTTGTGCGAGCTCGCTGCTGTGCTGGGATGGGTCGTGTTATTAGGGCGCAGAGGAAGGGAGCGGGCTCCATTTTCCGGAGCCACACCCACCGACGCAAGGGCCCTGCTCAGTTCCGGTCGCTGGACTACGCCGAGCGCAATGGCTACATCAAGGGCGTCGTGTCGGAGGTGGTGCACGACTCCGGCCGCGGGGCTCCGCTTTGCAAAGTCACGTTCCGCCACCCCTTCCGCTTCAAACGTCAGAAGGAGCGGTTCATTGCCGCCGAGGGCATGTACTCCGGGCAATTCGTGTACTGCGGCAAGAAGGCCACTTTGTCGATCGGGAACGTGCTGCCTTTGAGGTCCGTGCCCGAGGGTGCCGTGGTGTGCAACGTGGAGCACCGCATGGGAGATCGGGGCGCGTTCGCGAGGGCGTCCGGGGACTACGCCATCGTGGTGTCGCACAACATCGACAGCGGAACCACCCGGTATGTCCTGGCTGCGGTATTTTGTGATTGTGATTATGTTGTGGGGTGGGTGCTCGTTATCGTAGGGTTTAGGCTTCTCGATCGAAGCGGGGAATGAGCGATGGCGATTAGGTCAAACAGGTGACTGGGTGGGTGTAGGATTCTGGAGGGTTCGGGGGTGGAATTAGGATTTTGATCGGATGGGCATGTGGAATGTGGGTGCAGCATCAAGTTGCCGTCGGGAGCCAAGAAGGTGGTGCCCAGCGGGTGCCGAGCCATGGTCGGACAGGTCGCTGGTGGAGGCAGAACCGAGAAGCCGATGCTGAAGGCCGGAAACGCGTACCACAAGTACAAGGTGAAGAGGAACAGCTGGCCTAAGGTGAGAGGTGTAGCGATGAACCCCGTGGAGCATCCTCACGGAGGAGGTAACCACCAGCACATCGGTCACGCGAGTACGGTGCGCCGGGACGCTCCTCCCGGGCAGAAGGTGGGTCTCATCGCTGCCAGGCGGACGGGACGTCTGCGTGGTCAAGCCGCGACGGCGGCGTCGAAGGTGGACAAGGCGTAGAGGGATGGCGGTGGTAGGAGGCGAGCGGTTGGGGAGTCCCAGCGGCGATAGAGGAGAGGGCGTGGTGCGGGGCAGAGATGCGAACGAGAGAGACAATGCTGCGTATGTGATGTGTGTGCACTTGTGGATCAATGGAATGGCGAAGGCCGATGTTCGAGTAAATTGGTGGTGGTGGATGTGGCATGGAGACGATGGGGTGTGGACATTTGTGTGCCCCGGTTGCGTTGATGTCGTGATTTGGAACCGGTGCAGACGGGAGGTCAGAATGATTGTGTCACCTGCAAGTGATGGATTTGGTGTGGGTGTGGGAGCAATGGCAACGGTTGTGGTGTGGCGATGTTGGTGGTCGGTTGTGGGAGGATGTTTTGTTGTGTACGGTTGTGGAGTACGTGCACGATGGTTTGTGTGTATGCTGTTTTTGTGCTGACGTGGGTATGGTTGGATGCCTTTCGCTGCGATTATTCCGTTAGGATAGTCGGCGTTAGGTTGGAAATGGCGCTTGGGTGGTGGATGACTAGAAGGACGCTTAGTTGGTCGTGTTTGGGCACTGGGGGATTGGCTTGGGAGGTGTTGGACTGGGCAGTCGATTGCGGGGGTGGAATTGGTCAGGCGGTTTTGCTGGTTGTTCAGGCTTGTTGGCTGCGGGGTTGGTGTCTGATACAGTTTATTAGTTTAGCGAAGCGGAAAGCCTGAGCGGCAGGATTGATTTGTGTTGTGAGTGGTTTGCAACGAGGGACTTTGGAGGTAGGGATTGGCCAATCGGTCGTCTGATCAGTATATTTAAGCCGGGTTGTCTTTCGTTTATTCGATGTGCCTTTTGACATGTTTGAAGGAAGGGGTGATTTAGTTTATGATCTGAATACTGGGTGATTGTAGGTTGTCGGTGAAGTTCGATAGGGGGTTAGTGAACGGAATGTTCATTCACTCTTGGGGTTGGAGTTGTATGCAATGAACTTATGGTTGTGAAGAAGAGCAGTGCATGTTCGTTGCTCGTGTTTTTTTGGTATTATCACGTCGTTATGTTCAAGACTTAGATATTAGAGGGACGGGAGGCATTTTGGATGTGTGGTGCGTGGATGCAAGTGGTTTGGGGGAAGGTACAGTGGAATGCAATATAGACGAGTACGTACTTGTGATGGGGACCAAGAGCAGTGGAGTGATTTCTTGAGCATTTCATTGCGCGAGTCTAGAGTACCAGAGATCAATATATGGAGAGAGGTGATCGGATGGTTACGGGTTTCAACCTGCGGAGTGGCATTGGGGTACAAGGAGCGCATGAGGACATTGTAGTTCGGCGACGCAAAGCAGTGGGATGATTTTGGAGTATGACTGTTACGAGAGCTGTATAGGGTGTCAATGTTCTGAAGATAAGGTGGTGTTGAATTTACCATCCAAAATGGTTTAATACGACCAAGGCTCGTATGTGATGAGGGTGGTATTGACATCTTTCCTTTGCAGTGGGTGAAGAGTGATGTCAATTACCGTTGTTAAGATTGTGATGACAGCGGTTGCTTGACGGATTGAGCACAAGGAAGGTGGATGTCTGTAGCTTGATCTTTTCATTGGAAGGAATCTCAGATGCATGTGAGCGACGTGAATGGTTGTTTGGAGATGAGAAGAAGTGAAGGTGGTCAGGTTGTTTAACAGAATGAGAGTTTCTGGAGGGATGATGGATGCTTGATTAGTAGTCATGAGTCAAGGTGGTGTTGTTTGAAATCGTGTTTCTGCATGAACAATTATGTGGATTTGGGTTGTATTGTGTAGTCGGGAGCCATTTCTGGTGTGAAGTTGTATGCTGTGCAGAAACATCAGTTAAAAGTGTGCCAATTGTGAATTTGACAGATCATAAGTTTATAATTCTTATATTTTGTATTCAAGACAATAGTGTATGTCTTTGTTCATCCATCCAAAGTGCCGTCTATTAGTTCATTCAGAATATGTAGAATTTTCAACTTTTGCCTCATTAAAGTGTTTCAATAGTGAAGAAAAGTAGAGACACACGGTACCAACATTTAAGGTTGATACCGTGAGCCACTTCTCATGCACATCAGCTGTAGCGTGTGTAGTCCATTCTGTCGGAGACTTGTGGTGTTTTCTTATTTCAATTCTATTGTTGTGATGGTATTATAGAAGGACAAACCCTATGTATCAATTAATTTCCACCTCCCCAAAAGTCTTTATAGCTGCATTGTTTCAACATGTTACTCTCAAAGCAAAGTGCTCCAAAGCTATTAATCATTTAGGCACAATGATGCATGGTTGTATTGGTTATGACCACATTACTTTGTTGTTTCTTTTTTTTATAGAGAATTTTGTTGTTTGTCAGTTTATGGATCAAAATGTGCGTTTTCTTGTGAAGAATTATGTGCTTTGTTATAATGAAGTTTGTTTAGTACATTTTCAAAGAGGGGCATGGTTATGGTTATGATGATCTTATCTCAATGATGATTATTCAGTGCTTGACTAATTGAAAAGCAGCTGAGGGTGATGTGGAATGTTTGTCACAATTTGAATCATCAATTATGCACAGTGCTTACTGTTGAATGCTGTAACTTTGATGCACTTGCAACATATTGATTCTGGTTTTAAGCAGCTATGTTTCAGAACGGCAAAAGTTGTGATATCTTCTATGTTTTTTTATGTATTTTTGCTTTTGACATTTTGAGATATCGAAGTTTCTTTTTTCAAGTGCAGGATCTTTATTACTGTTGTTGTCAATACTGTGGACATCATTATCTTGAAATTTGTTTCAATTGAATTCTATTTACTTAGCTTTGAAGCTTCTATACAATGTACAGTGTAATTTAAAGTTCAAAAAAACAATGTATGTATACATATTATTTATTTATGTGGCTTTAATTCTAAATGGAAGTTATATATCAAAGACATTATTGCAGTTCATTGCAAGTAGTACACTTTATGTTTACATCTGTAACAGAACAAATAAACTGATGGTTTTAAATATAGAGTATGAAATGATTGGGGTTTATTAAAATGCTACTCATTTATTACCTTCCTTGCAGATATTTATGTAAAAGTTGGACAATTTGTTCAAGCAAAGCTGTATTTTTAAACTTAGAACCAACATGACAGTGGTTTACATATTGCAAGATTTTATTATAGATCATGTTACAAATGAATTTGCATTTTGTATGCAACTACAGATTATGTGTGTTTATACATGGACTCACTTTTAATTAGTGTCCAAAAAGTAATAAAAAGTAATACAAGACCTCAATGTGTTTTTATCATAAGAATTGTATTTATAAAATATGTTTAGTGTAAATAAATGTTTTATGACTTTGCCAAAATCTCAGTGTTTTAATTGAATTATAGGGTGGTACTATGTATGTGTGTATATGTATATATATATATATATATATATACATATATATACATTATAAAACCTTTATATATTTTGATAATATTATTTGTGTTTATTAATATTAAAAATATTCTTAATATACTCTTTATTATTTTTTGAAGATTACAATGATTATTATTTATTACATGAAAAGTATTGAATTTCAGCCCTTAATATTTAAAAATATTTGTATTGATAAAATCTTTGTTATAATCTATTTAAGTTTTTGAAAGTTGAAAGTAATTGAAAGAAAATGTTGTATTTTGGTTTTTGAGTTAATTTATGTTTTTTAACGTAATTGTAAATGGATTGAATTCTTCAATGAAAATATTTTGTTAATTTTTAATTTTTAGTTCATACAAAACTATTATTATTTATTTATTTATATTGATTTATTTCTTTATTAAATTGCTTAATATTAGGTATTTGAGTTCAATCTTCTTTTATTGTCTTTGCAAGCATTATCAATGTATTTATCTGGTATTGACACAAACATATGTTTTTGTATATGGATATATGTTTAAGGTATTGCTAATGCCACCACAATTTTTTCCTATTGTCACCACAACTTGCCACCCATTCTACATATTTATTTAGTTTTTTTATTCTAATAAATTTTTTTTTTCTAATATTCTTTCTTTTTTAAATTATATGAAAAGTAAATTTAAATTTAATAAATAAAAATTAAAAAATAATTAGAGTAAATTTTATATTTTTTATATTTTTTTAATGATAAATATATGTATTATTATTTTTTAAAATATTATAAATTTAAATATATAAATATAAATTTAATTATTTAATTAATTATAAAAAATTATACTTTCTTATTTAATATTGACAAAAAGTGTGAGTGGCATGTGATGGATGGTGAGTTGTGGTGGCAGTAGCAACAACCTATGTTTATGTATAGATACTTTGGATCATACTTGTGTACAATCACATTTTATTATTATTTTTTGTTTTACATTTAATTAATTAAGAATACATGTTTGCTATTTAGATCAAACAATACAAAATATGTTAATTGTTTGACTAATTGCTTTACTACACCCAATATGATTTTATCCCACATGATTTTTTTGTTTTTTAATATTTTTTTGATTAATGAATCAGTAAAATTAAGAACTAGTCAAACATCTTAATGATCAGGAACGTACTTGTAGGGCAATGCTCCTTTAACATTTCATTTTTAATATGTATTTTAAATTTAATGTATTGCTTGATCATTGGTTTTTATTTTTATGTTTATATTTTGTGTATATGTATTATTTATGATTAAAATATGTATTATTATATTTCTTATATTGAATCTTGGATGAAGTCATTTGTATCTTTTAACGTTAACAATATTTTATGAAACTTTCAGGAATATATTGTAAATAGATTGATTAGTCCATTTTTGTTTATTCGTACAGTTACATGGATATATTTACATTTATAACCAATCAATAAATTATTTATGTTTATCCTATGTTTTAATGTTTTTAAATTGTATCAATTATTTTGCCACATTTAATGCCAGTCAGGTTGTCTACTAGATTGGAAGTAAAGAGGTGGACAAGTTCTGTTAAGCCTTCCACTAAACATCCAGAAGCTTGTTGTGTATTACCTACTTATGAACTAAAAACCTCGAATTGACAAAGTTTCATCCAAGTTTTCAACCAAACTATAAATACTTATCTAAATGTTTGCATGCAATAATGAGATGGAATATTTGGATTTTCTTTCTCTAATTCTTCATGGAATGTGTTCAGTAATTTCTTATCCAATTTTGATTTATTTACTAATCTATATACAAATACATACACACGTTAACTTATCACTACACAATGCATTGTGTAGTGATAAGTTAACGTGTGTATGTTTTTGCAAATACACAACGTCAATGAATCCATTCATAGCTTGCCAACGAAGTAACACATTATAACCAAGTGGAAATAAAGTTAAACTTTATGAGGAAGTAAGTATGAAAAGAAGTGTCACAGGTGCTGACAAGGAATGGAGACGCATTCACACCAGATTGGTATCCAGAAGATCCGGTTATTTGGGTGAAAGTGCATCCCCGCTTTTGAAAAGCAGTTGGTGCATAAGAGTCCATGCTGTTCCTGGAAGCCATGCCATGCTGAGCTGAGCAGAGCTTTACCCCAGCCAACAGCTGCATCACTGCCTGAAGGTTTATCCATATAACTTAATGCGTTTCCACCACCTGTCCTTGCCTCGCTGCTTCTTCACTCTCGACAGTTATGGAAACGAATATCGTACCTCATCCAGCCACCCGAAGTGAACAACAAGAGATCTCCCACCTGAGCACATTCCAAGACTATACCCCGCAGTGGAAGGGGAGAGGGGATTGTGTTTGCAGGGAAGAGGTGATGCCGCCGCTTGGACGCGGCGTTTCTCGACCCTCTCCTTCCTGAGCCATCAGAGAAAGTCGTTCCACATGGCTTCGGGACAGTGGCTCTACTATGTAGACAACCCACGTGGAGGGCCTCAGCTTAGGTGGCCTGCCCCCTCCTGTGCGTTTGCAGCAAACCAGGTGAGCCAATCGTTGAGACTGCCCCTGAATAATAACATGACGAAAAAAATACTATTCTGCACCCTAGCTGTCTGTTCCCTCGATTGAAGAAATCGACGGTCGTAGTTGGTCTGGAAACCTAATTTTCCGCATTCTCATTGGCTCATTTCTAGGCCATAACATGGATCAACTTGTCTGTGGACTTGCATAAAGTACTAAAAACGCTCTCATTACCTAAATAGTGAAGTGCACATACATTTGTTGTTATTTTTTAATTGAGAGACTATGTATTAAATGTATTATTACTACTAATTAAGTTTTGAATCTGATTTTTCGAGCAGCATTGTTCTTGTTAACGTAGAAACGAAATTAGTTATGTATTAGGTATGTAGTGATGCTTTACAAAGACAATGTTTGAAGAATAAAAGATGGTTTTTTTAATATTAAAAGTCAGAAACCATTTTTGTCATAATAAAAGTACTGATTACATTTTTTTTTGTTTGTTTTAGGATAAAAATTGTGTAGCTCTGTCTACAGTCAAAAAGTAACTTTTGAGTCCTGATTACTTATTAATATTATTATGATTATGGATCTGCTGATTTATCTGTAGAAACAACATTTGTCCGAATTAAGAAAATTTTCGAATTGAACATCTCATTCACATTATTTTAGTAGTTGTATCCAGATCCATATCTGATCAAAATGTAATGCTCGTGAAATTTCAACTATTTATTTATATAAATATTTCTTTTTACCCAGGGCAGAGAAAAGAGCATGAACTTGGGCAATGTGCAGTCAAAGATTCTTCGTCTTAGGAGTCTCCCACGAGTTTGTTATGCCAAATAAAAACTTCTTCTGAAGTTTCTTACCTGCATACAGTAGGAAGATGTTTGGAGGAGCTTTTCAGTCCATCTATTTGAAGTCATGCTTGAGAACATGGCCAAACTTTGTTCCAAATTCTCAACGAGGAGAGAAAACATTTTTGTCACAATAGGGCCCTAAAACCCCAACTCTAAAACCTTGCAAATGGGCTTTTATGGAGGGGGTTTAGTGGGCCTATGTGAAAGGCTAGTGTCGTACCCTATTGAGTTGCCAAGGTTGTAGAATTGACTCTAATCTGGGGATATGGCAGTTGTGGTTGCAGCCACCTATTTCTGGGAGTCTCGTTCAGTTACCTGGGGTATTGAAAGGAAATGGCTTTTAGGGCTAATATAGTTGCGAAACCAGCCAATGGGATATGGCAGCGTAGATCTCAGATACGAAATCACCTTTACAGGTATATGTGGCTATTGGCATCTATGTTCGATGGAGTTGGCTACAGTTAGCCCTGACCTTTCCAAACTGATAACGAGGCTCGGAGCACAATTCCATTTCGGCCTCTTCATTAACTCGTCGTTAACAATCGTGCAATACATAGATCTTGGACGCATTGAGTTGGATTAGGGAGGTTAATTGTGTAGAGGAGGAAGATTGAGCGGATGGGCGGAAGAAGACGAAGGAGACGAGGGGGCTCAGGTATGCCGATGGATTTCTCATTTGACTGAAGGCGCCGAAGGTTCCCGCTCTTGCTGCGCTGCTCTACTTACTTCTTCAGCTTCGTGACTTCGAGGAATGCACGCAGCTTGTTTATTGCTTCCTATTTCAATTTTTGGTTTTCTTTTTGGTTCAGCAACGGCGGAGTTAGGTGGCGGTGTGCGGAAGAGTGGACGACAACCTTCTGGTGTTTGTCCGCGGAGGAGTTTTGTAAATTTTTTGATTTCTTTTTAAGGAAGTATTATAAAAGCGAAGGATTAGACCCCCCTGGGAAATACGCAAAGCTGGAAGGTTAGTTCTCGTACTCAGATTCTCGGCGAATATTTCCGTATTTCGATTACGGCATTTGGTTTTGTGTTGATGTCGAGGAGTCGCGCTGGTCACCGCTGTGAACTTGCGTGTTCGATGTTGACATTCTGGAACGTAACCTTTTCAATCATATGCCGAGTGCTCGCTTACTGCCTCAAGTTGAATTCATTTTCACCTAAGTGTTAGTAAGGCTTGGGTCGCGGAAAACGGTTCGACCGCCGCTGTTTCTTCCGCATCGTGAGCATGAAGATCGAGATGGTGTGAATTTTAATGGTTTCCTCTTTTGTAAGCAGAATATTCTCAATGTTGAGGTGATTAAATGAATTTTTCTCGTAGTTAGACTTTTTGGAGGTTTAAGATTTGATTCATTCCCTGGTCCCTGTTGCATCCACGTCGAAGTATTCGTCGGAATTTTTGGTTTTGGTCTTCTTGACACTTGAAAGACAAATTATTGGTCGAAACAAGGTCGAGATCTTTCAGGCGGCGGTAGAGGAGGGTAGCTGGATTGAATTGTTTATATGTCGTAAGTTAGAGAATATTCTGGGATGAAGCGGAAGATCATTGGAACAGAGCGCGATGATTGTCTAAGAATTCTAATTTTTCCCCTACAAGCTGCTGAAAGGTCCGTAATCATGCCTCTGGCTTAGAGAATGCGAAAAGCAATTTCACGTATTGTGAAGCTGAGGTCCTTGTTTGCAAAATGTAAATAAATTGTCGATTATCTATTTTCACTACAATTGATAGGATCTAAGTGTTTTTGCAGCTTTTTTACTGTGTAAGAGAGTGGGAATAACTCGTGGACAGTAATTTCTTGGAACAGAATGCACTGAACTTATATGTGCTTCTCATCGACTCTCCTTAGTGTTAATTTCTTTCCTTCCATGAACACTTCATTGTTAATTCGACAAAGACATAGAGGAACATACGCTGTGTTCTATTGTCTTCTCTTCTTAACGGCTGTAGCGAAGTTTCTGATTGGTTTCGTATACATTGTTGAGAGGCTGTAACAGGCTGAATTGCGGAAAAGTTGGCGACTCTGGATTTTTTAATTCTAAAACTCATTATCAGCTCTTTGTGATAACTTGCACGTGGTATTGCAGCATCTAGAAAAGGTTCACGGATGTTTCGAGCTAAATTTAAAATTGAAAACCTCATAGCTTTGAATTTGAATGATTTCTTCTTTGTCTTACCGTTCATAATTCTCTTGCTGTGTCAGGTTGGTATTAGCTTTGGAATGGCGCACGCTAGTCTTCATGCAGGTGTCAGGTATATTCATTTAATTTGTGAATCTGCTTTGTGAACCTCGACGCCTTGACACTGGAACTGGTTCGATCGGCATATACGGACTGATCTTGTACATACCTAGAGGTTATGACAACTTCGACTGTAGATGCTCACAGAGTTCTATTGTTACATGAAAGAATTGAGGGAGAAAATAGTTTGGAATCAGGAGCTATTCATACCGTTGGGTTTGAGAGTATTAACAGAGTTCTGGAGGGCCCACCCTCAACTATGAGGAGGTTTGCTGTTCCTTCATTACGGATACTTAGTACTCTTTAGTCTAGGTGGTGTCTTTCGTGAAGCCCTCGTATCTTGGACCTTGGAAGTGTTTTTTAAGTGAAAACTTGAAGCCGAAGCTTCTTGCATATCAAGTAAAATGTTCACGCATTTGTTTCATACTGGAACTTTTTAGTCCATGTGGTCGAGTGCCAAGGGAACATTTCGCAAGAACGGAAGTGCATAAGGGTGTGTATCATGTATTGAGGGTTTTTTTACAGTTGTAAACCGTATGATGATTGGGATTGGTATCTTTGTTGGTCATGTTCTGGTGCAGACCTTCGCTACAGTCCATTTTTACAGCAAGGTCGAGCAAAGAGCACTCTTTGAAGCATCCACAAGTAAGTGAAATCCACACTTCAAATTTCAACATGACAATTTTGCGCTGAGCTACTCACAGCCTTAAGATTGTAGATATTGATCAAATCATGCTGGTCGATTGAACCTTGATAATATGGTGTTGCTTACGTATGATATGATATCGAGATTTTACCATTGTTTTGTGTATTACTGAAATCCCTTCGCAGTACAACTTTCTGAATTGGAACATCATGGGAAAAAAATCTTTGTGCTCATACAGGCTCTGAGGACTTCACTTTGTAATAAGGTGGATCCGGTCTCAATTTCATATTCTCGAGGTAGCTTACTAGGGGCAGCACATCGATTCTCCGCGAAAGTATCACCAAGGACTCCTGTCAGGTGCTTCACTTAGCGAATTGCTATCATCGTGCTTAAATTTGTTGTGATATCTGTTGGATTTTTTGGAGTTCTCATTTGGTTCATCGCTCATCATTAACGTGTCCCAAATCCACTCCCGGATGCACATGAGAATTAGTCTTATTTCATGGAATCGATTTGATCTTGTACGTGTTGGTAACATGTGCATGTGCGCTTCTTGACTGTAGGAGAGGCGCTTATGTAAGAAGTCCAGTCATTGCTGAGGCTTCAAGAGTACGATCCGCAAGATTTGATGGCGTGATTGCGACGGAGGATGTGACAAACCTTTCTATTTCGGATGAAGCACCTGGGTCCAGGGCCAGCTACAGTACGGACACGGATAGCGAGGGTGAAGCTGAATACAGTCTGGCGTTTGATAATGAGAGCATGCCCGGATTCACAGTGGTTGGTATCGATGGAATGGATCAAGATAATTTGCTCATGGACGTTACTTTGAGTTTTTATGAGATGGGCATCAGGTATCACAAAATCAACTGATTTTGATTGTGAGGTTTTATTTTGTTGCTTATCAAGGACCGTTCATGGAGTCTCTTCATCTACCTGGATTTTTCTCGCTGTCAACAAGTTTCGTTGTTGTTAAATCTTATTTGAAGATCTATATTTGTTTTTGAAGTTGATTTCTGTGTTTGGCGTGCATGTTCTTAACAGTGTTCAGAGTGCCCAGCTGCTCTCGGAAAACAATCGTGTAGTAGACGTGTTCATTGTTTCGGATGCTGAATCGAAGGCAGCCATTCCTGAGGACAGGTGGCCTGACATCTCTGAGAAGATTTTTGCCAAATTAAAGCGGCGTAATGTTCTTAATACGGCAAGTGGTGATCCTAATCTGGCGGAACAGGTTAGCTCATTTTATATTTCTTGGTTTGGAGGTCATGCAGTAATCTCTCTTGATAATTATCTTGTTGACCAGAAGAGAGGTCCTGGGAATAAAAATTAATAAGACGTTCTATTTTTGTGATGTCAAACTTTCTTGGTTGGCAGGACTGATAGTGTTAGAGCCTACTGGTATCGTGGAAGGTTGGAATTAGTGTTGGAACTTATTGGACCAATTACCTCAACAGGTCACCTTCTTGACACAAACCTTGAACAAAGCAGTCCGTGGAGATGGCAGAGAAGATGTGCTCGAAGCAGTAAGTTTTTGCAATTCGTGTTCATCGCATTCTTATTTGTGCGATACACACAAACGGAAATGTTGCTGGATTCTGAATTCATATCTGGCTTGTATATAAACAGTAAGTCATTCTATAGGACATTGGAAGCATATTGAAGTTGCATCAGACGCTGACCCGAGTGCTATGCAAATGACTGCATTAATTCTGATATAACGATCACCTGCTTGGAGTAGGCTTATTTTCTGCAAAGTGGTTTTGAAGAGCTGCGTCAGAAAGAAGATCCTAGAAAGCGCGCTGACTTACTGCGTTATATTGAGAATATGGAGCCGTCTAAGGTATGACATGGGGGTTCGATTTGCTATTTTAAAAATCCTGATTGCAATATTTTCCGTGTATTAAAATTTTCTCTTCTTTCCGTGTTAAGTCTTCATGGATCTTGTGTTTATCCTCAAAAAATGAGTTGGTATTTTTTGCTTGAATGTTTTACCGGTATCATGATGTATGTGAGGAACCTTCTGCAGATAACCGCAGTTATTCGTTTATTCTACCTATATTCATCCCTTCTGAACGTAGCAGACGAAGCGCACAGTCATCGAGTGCGTCGCGAGCAGGTATTATTTTGAAATTTAGTCTCGTTGCGACTTTCATAAAATCTCTGGATGAAATTGCAAAATTCGTTGAGTCGTGGTGTGAGTAAGGTCATGCCAAAAACAACAACCTGTCTTTCTTTAATCTTACATTAGAGTTTTAGTTTAAGCTTTTTGAGGGTTTTACAGGTGTGGGCCAGCAGAAATGCAACGCCACTCTGGTATGCATCTTTTGATCACACTCTAAGAGCTTTCAAGAAGGAAAACGTAGGAGCTGCCGAGCTTCAAGAATTGTTCAATCGAACAGAGGTCAGGTCCTTTATTATATTGAAATCCCATTTTTCAATTTCTTGAGCAACGTTGTAATGTTGACATTTTAGATACATAGATTTGAGCAATTCGAAAGCAAAGTAATTTGCCTGAACATTATCGACCTTAGTCAAATCATCAGTTCCTTGTGTAAATTGTACAACTGTTTGTTGGAGGAACTTCCCTGAATTTATACTGAGTGTTCCTAAATTTCCTCCTTGTTTGTGGTGCCAGTACAATCCAGTCTTTACCGCCCATCCAACAGAGGCTCGGCGCAGAGAAGTTCTTACATGTTTGCATCGTATTTTTCTTCTCTGCAATGATCGCGAGGTATTTCACTTTTGTTTTAATTTAATTTTTCAATCAACAAATTTATCTGTGTCTGCATCAAGGAAACTAATTGTTGTTCAAATTTGTATTTTCATCAGCATGTCTTGTCAATGGACTAACTAATCTAAGTTTATATTTTGAAATATTAAAATAATGATCATTATTATTTAACCGTTGTTTGACAATAGTCAATACTGCTGTTGTGGTAGGTTGAAGCTTGGTTCTAACTTTTGTGCATCAGAACAATGAATGATTTGTGAATCAATCATATTTCAAATTCTTTCTTCATCTTTTTACGTTACAATGGATCGGTAACTGTTTCCATACAATTCACCAGTCAGTCCTAATGATTTGCATTGAATGCTTGGATGCCATGTAGAGAACTGGTTGTACTTTGTACTGTGTTGTGTACTAATTCTACTGTGGCATGCAGGATCCAAGACTTAGTCCCGCGCAAAAAGTGGAATTGGAGGTTGAAATTGAGGCTGAGGTAAGCATGATGATTATTTGAAGTTTCATTCTTCTGTAGTAATAACCATGAGTTGTCTTTTGAAGAACCCTTGATTTGTAGTCAAAACCTTAATTATTCGTTGGTTACAGATTGAAATACTTTGGAGAACAGATGAGATGCGATCAAGGAAACCTACTGTGTTGGAAGAAATAACTACAGGACTTGACTACTTTCGTTACTCTCTTTTTGAAGCCGTGTGCACTACATATCGATATGCTGAGAACTCCGTGAACGTAAGTGTTCAAATTGCAAGTTATCATCTCTTGAAATGTCCTGAAGTCTTCGAAGAGCAAGAAATGCTTGTCTCTATTTTTAACATTGCAACTGCAAATTCCGACAGGCTATATATCCTGACGAAGGTCTTGTTGTTCCAAGTTTTATTAAATTTGGATCGTGGATTGGTGGTGACCGCGATGGTAATCCTTATGGTTAGTTTCTGAACCTTCACTCTCTCCACACAAGCCGCACCATAACATTAGACCATGCTTGTAAAAATTCCTCTTCTGTATGTTTATAACTGCCAATCATTGTCCCATATTGTTTATGGTGTTCTCTCCAAAACCATACTGATGCAGATGGCATGTGCCGTTGGATGAATCAGTCCGCCCCGAGACGACAGTGATGGCAGCGTTGCTCGCAAGCCGCCTCATCTTGGCTGAATACATCCGTCGAGTCCGTGCATGTCAGGTGAAGTTACTTGTCTTTGATTCTCAATCTTTTAATGTGTAAGTTACAGATTTAGCAGTTCTGGACAGTTCTTCGTATACTTTTCCTTGCTTGAGATTCTTGGTCACTCTGCTTCAATTTAATTTATAATACGTTTTGTTATTAGATGTATTTCTTGAACAGTGTTTGATAACTGTGTTGGTATTTATGCAGGACACATTGACTCACTCGCTACTCATCTCTGAAGTGTCATCAGAGCTATTGGAGAGTTTAGAAGAGGACAAGAAAGTGATGGAGCAGATTCCTGCAATTCGCTTCGATGGTGATCTTTACGAGCATGTAAGTTTGTTGCTCGACTTAGTTTTCACATTCTTGCAAGTGTGCTACATAAACTTAATATGTGGTTCTCATCTTGTGCATCTCAGTGCATTCTTTTATTTTGAATTTTTCCTCTGCTAGCCTCTAATTTTACCCGTTGTCTTATGATTCAGGAACCATACAGACTCAAGCTTAGAGTCATGCGACACCGACTTGAGCAAAGATTGAGAGATGTCAATGCTCGCTTGCGTGAGTTAGGAAAGGCAGGCATGCATGATGAAGTATGCTTCCAGTTTGCCCATGCCCATTGCTTCTAATTTGCAAGTGCAGTAGTCTCAGCTGAATAAGCATGTGTGAGGTGTATTAGCATCAGTTGAATACACATTTTAATCTCATATTGGTTATAATGAATTGAAGTCTGAAGTGGTAATGAGACATTATGAAAGTTCGCACTCAGGGAAAACGCCCTAAAAACTTGGAATTCATAAGAAACACACGTGGTTGGACTAAAACTGAATCATTCGAGCAAAGAAACAGAACATTGGATTGCTCATTTATTCGTTAATGTGGCCCATCTGGTTGGAATTGCAGTTATTGATAGACATAGAATTCAACATTGACGAGATTCCCGGGTTGGATCCAAAGAAGGATGCTTACGTCAGTGAGGACCAGTTTCTGAACGATTTGAAACTAATCGATGTGAGTACCTCCTTTACTCTAGTGAACTTAAACTTGTTTCAGTAAAATCATCCTGATTGCATTGAATTGTTCAAGTTATTTCACTGCTCTGAACGCTGCCTGTATTGAATATTTGTGGGTGCTGTGGATTTCAAGCCATTATCAACTTTTCATTCATGAGTGTAACTGTCTGTCTGAAGAGTGTGCGTCATTTGCACTCAAAGAGCCTCAAAGTAGGCAGTTGAGAAAAGTGCAATGTATTCACATTTGACATGTATTCAGTTCTCATTACGCAAAAGTGGAGACTTTCGCTTGGCGGATAGAAAGATAAAGGATTTGATTCGGCTGGCTGAGACATTTGGCTTCTACTGTTGTTCTCTTGATGTCCGGCAAGAGTCAACTGTACATACGGAGGTAACGACAATTTATTATATTTTTATAAATGCGAGGTACTGCAGCGTTTATTTGAGGCCTTTCGCTTATATTAATGTACTCAAACTGCAACTGGGAGCCAGTTATTTGTCGCATGTGATCAGTTCTGTCACATGAAATGAGGCGGTCCTGGACGATTTTCTGATTTCAGGCAACAGATGAGATTATCCGACTCTTAGGACTACACGACAATTACAACTCACTATCAGAGGCAGAGCGCATGAATTTGCTTGCAGAAACGATCTCAAGTCCGCCCCCTTCGGACAAAGTCGAGGTTTGTGTTTGTGCTTATTCTCTTCAACGTACGTATTTTTCTTTGGGTTTGCGTTGTAACAATTGTTGTGTTTATTTGTGGACCTTTCAATCGCGTAAAGTTTAGCCGTATACTTGTGCTAGATATACGAGTGTACTTCGAAATCAGCATGGAGTTTATCGTTACGTGAGGATGTGCACTATGATAAGATGACGATTCATCTATTGTTTTCATGTTGAATGCTTTTCAGGAATTATACAAAACCATGTCGGAACCATCAAGGGAGGTAGTGGAGCTCTTTTTCGCCTGTGCGGATATTTTAGAAAATATCTCCGAAAAATCCATAGCCTCTTACGTTATCTCCATGACTCGTCAAGCATCTCATGTGATGGAAGTACGTTCTTCCTTTCAGCTTTTGTTCATGATTAACGTTGGTTTGACACCGCAAGTCGTTTCCTGTGTCACCGTGCCTTGACCTTCTGCGCTCTGTTGGAAATTTAAGTTCTATTAGAACTGAAGTGAAGTTCCAATCTATTGAAATCCATATTTCATGGTAACTGATGCAGGAAGGATTCTAAACTCACTTTTTTCGTTGTATTTCCTCCTCTTCTACTTCCTCGAAAACAGGTATTATTCCTTGGGTGGTTTGCATGTAAGAATTTACTAGAGAAAAAATCTTCCGGAGAATGGAGCGCACGGCTGGTTGTCGCTCCTCTTTTCGAAACTATACCAGATCTGGAGGTACTACGGAGGAGCTCGAAATTGAATACTTCTCTTGCTTGGTCTTAGAGACCTGTGTTTCAGAGTAGAATATCAGTAGTAATTGCCTTCAATGATGGAAGGAGCTTAAATGACTCAATATTTCTTTTGACTGTTAAATTCTTGTGTTGTTTGTAGAACATGCCAGGGTCTCTAGAATCTCTTTTCAAAAATGAGACTTATAAGGCAATCTTGATGGCTTCAGGCGGTACTCAGGTAAAGGCAACCAGATGTGTTGATAAACAATGTTACACTCGCACTAAAGAGTCTTACATGTTTTCTTGGATTGCATTCTTATGTCTTGGGTTTTGTGTTACTATCGTTAATGATACTACTCTTAGCAAATAGAGTTGTGTTGGCTAGCTTCGAATCTGATCATGATTTTGTTTAACCCTTCAATACCTTCGAAGAGAATGTTTATATGTAGAGGATATTTATGGCAAATGGAGTGTTTGCAGGAAGTGATGTTAGGTTATTCAGACTCCTGTAAAGATGGAGGTATTACAGCTAGTGCCTACAACCTGTACAAGGCTCAATGTGTAATTCAAAAACTCACAAGTGAGGCAGGAGTGAAGTCGTGCATCTTTCATGGTCGTGGCGGTACTGTTGGTCGTGGAGCCGGCCCGACTCATGAGAGTATCCTGTCACAGGTGATTTGTGCAGATAACTACATATCTCACTTTTTCTTTTTTGAATGTTTTAGATATGAAATTGTGGATGCTAAATCTTAGAAGATCTTGCTGGTCACATACATAATGTGGTGCTGAAGTTTTTTGGTCTTAGGCAACCATGATCACAAAGAGTTGATTTTCAAACGCATCACTTTCCTTAAACTTATAGCGTGATAATTTTTTTACTTCGGTTTTTTCTGTTTTTTTTGAATTTTTGAATTTTTTGAATTTTTTGAATTTTTCTTCTCTCTATAACAAGTACTAGAGGTCCGTGTTCTTCTCGAGCGGTAGTATACAGCGCTTGCCTCTTTGATTGACTTCTCTTTCACTTGTTGGCAGCCACCAGGCAGTGTGGATGGACAAATAAAATTCACGGAGCAAGGAGAAGTTATTACTTACCGTTACGGAAATGCTCAAACGGCTGCATACGAGTTGACTGTAAGTTTTCCATCACTTCTATTTCTGGCTAGTTGCCCTGTTTATCATGACGAGATCCCTGCCTTGATTTTTAATTGAAAATACTGTTGCATGTCCAATTGGTCTTGTTCAGACTTCACAACTAAATCGCTCAGGATTGTTATAGGGACTTTGCTTACCGAATTTCAAAATGTTTCTTTGAAATCGCTCCCAAAGGCTTCGGCCTATCAAAAAAAAACTGAGTTTTAACTAAATTTTTTGGCCATGGTGTTGAATTAATAGGTTGGCATCACTGGGCTTTTAAAAGCTAGTTATCCCGCAACTCGACTTGGTGGTGACTATGAAAGGGTGAGCAGCCATCGAGTTATTAATTCTATCGTTTTCTGGAAAAAATATACATTTGATAGCACTCTTCATGGCATGAGGAATCTGCGAAACTAACGTTGTAAATGTTGTGGTATTTTATCTTTATTGCGGTTTCTAATACCACCCTGCAGCGTATTGTATCATGATATGTTAATCTGAGAAGTCAAGGCATCTTTTTTTAGTATGAAATTCTACGAAATCATAATAATACAACAGTATCTGTTCGGTAACATGTTGTGATGTGCTGGAACAGTACTTCTCTATCATGGAGCAGCTTGCGTCAGCTGCAGAGAAGTCGTACCGTGAACTGACTGACGAGACGGAAGGATTTTATGATTATTTCTATGAATCAACCGTTGTCAACGAGATTGGACTGATCAACATTGGGAGTCGGCCTGCTCGTCGTAAGGCTGCTGTTCGAGACAAGTCTTCATTGCGTGCTATCCCTTGGGTCTTCGGGTGGGCACAGGTACGGCATAGCTTGTGCAAACAATTCGTGTCTATTATGTTGTTTTGAAAATCCTTATTAGCTACCGCATTCGTCAAAAATATTATTGTTGCTGTGTTTTTTCTGTACAGGTCATTTTTCAAATACGGTAATATTGGTTAGAGACTACTTTTGCGAAAATTTCCGATTATTAAGATACTTGAGTTTTTCTAGTATCGCATAGAAAACCCCTATTCAGTTCACTTTTCATGTAATCGATTGTTGGGAGATAGAATCTATAGTATTAATTTTGAGTGCTCTGCCTTGGGATAAAACCCCGTCTTTTTGGACCTTAGAGAGCACTAAGTTTAGTTTCATATCATCAGTGGGCATGGTTCGAAAAGGTGAGACTGGGTGGTTCATTTCACCTCTGAATAGACATAATCTTTTCATTCACATTTCCTCACTCCATAACTCATATTAGTAACTGTTTCCTAGACAAAATCCTGGTTTTTTAATGAAGGGAACTAGCCCGAACGTAACTTCCTCACTCTTGGTCAGATTCTCTAGTCCAGTTCATCCTGCTCCAACTTGCCAACCCGACTACGACAGATGACAGACGGATATTTGGGCTGACATTTGCATCAAGAAAGCTTAGTTGAATACGCATATTCAGTTGAATATCAATTATTGCATGTAATATTCTCAAGTCCAACTAAAATTGGTTATGTACTGATTTTGTGTCCGACAGTCAAGGCACACACTACCAGCATGGTATGGGGTTGGCAGTGGCATTGCTCATTATACACGCGATGAACCAGATAGAATTAAAGAGCTTCAGATGATGTATCAAGAATGGCCCTTCTTTCGCACTTTTCTGTCCAATGTGCAGGTATTTACTAACCCTCAAAATCTGAAATTCTACATTGCTAGAGCTTTATTGGCTAAATATAGAACAAGGACATTTTATCCAACTGTATCGTTTTCATCGGGTGTCTTAAGGTCGAATGTCTTGTTGAGGTCTTCACTAATACTTTTCTTTTGTTGATTTGACAAAACGTTTTAAAAAATACCTTGGTTTTTTTTATTTTTGCATCACAACCACTTCCACGTTGCTTTCATACACATTTTTTTGGCTATTTGTTCCGTGAGATGAAGCTTGTGATTTTTGGCAACATGACAGATGTCTCTGTTTAAAGCATCAATGGAGATCGCTCAAGAATACGCACGGTTATGCTCGTACGTGTGCTCCCCATTACTTTGCCATGATAAATTATCGTAAAGGAGTTCTTTTGTAAATAATTTGCAATTAATTTCCAAATTGAGGTTTCCATAGTAGTCATGGCATTGCTTGTGTGCGTCTGCGTGAGATTTCCCATTCAATATCTCCGAGCACAGTAGTCATGGTAGCAACGTGTGTAACAACCAGAATACCTGTATAGAATTTGTCCACAATCCTAGGTGATGTTTGGAACCTTCAAGCTGAGGCTTGGACATGATCCTGTCTAGTAGTTTTCAAACCTGTCATGTTTTGCTTTGATTAAATATTGTTCTTTAAATTATCCATGGTCCTTATATGCTGTACTTCCTCACGCTAGTCTATCCATCTGTCTCAAATGTAGGAACCGCATCACGCAAAAGTTGGTCTATGACCTAGTGGCGCAAGAATACTCTCTCACGAAGGCTCAGGTTTGTTACCTTTGTTCATTAGCAATTATGAGTTGTGTCCTTCTTTTGGTTCTTTTGGTTCTAAACTTCCCGTCTTGATCATTTAAATAAATAATACATTAAATTTTCATTGGTCTTTTAAGGTATTAGATCATCCTTCTGTGGCCTATTTTCGGGGAGTAATTCGACTCAGTAATCTGTTTCTTAAGTATCAATATGTTAACTCTAAATTGTGTCCGAGTTTGTGTCTCATGTGTTGGGAAACATGCATGAGCTGAAAGAAGTGAGTTGTTAGTAGCTGTTGCCTGATCTTGTTGCAGGTGGTCATTTATTTGTTCCTTAGTCAAGTGCGTGCAGTATTCAGTCATTTTCAATGCAGATATGCGAACAGCTAATCTCTTCCACCTACTGATTGTAAAAGCATGGGGGGGGTGGATGGGTGTAAAGTTTCTGATGGTTTCGCAGCAAAATAAGTTGCTCCAGGACAATCCGTCTTTAGAGAGTTCATTCGACACGCGACGAAAGTACCTCGACCCACTTAACCACCTCCAGGTACTGCTAGTTTCTGTTTTCTGATGCAACTTGTAATTTACCATCTGTTTTTCACGAGTTTTCAGCTTCTTTACTTTTGAATTAAAGTTACACTACTAGCAGATGCTGCTCTGATCCAAAACCCAGAATGTTTTTCATTTTGTATTCTAAAACACCTTACATTCTTGGTAATCTGATGTGACAGATCATACTTTTGGGCCGCCAAAGAGACCCAACAGCATCTGAGGAGCAAAAACCCCTGTGGGAGAAGCCTTTGCTCAGGACCATCAAGGCCATTGCCAGTAACATGCGTAACACTGGCTAGTATCGTAAGCTTATGCTTTTTGCATCTATAAATTGAAATAGAAAATGAGAATCAGATTGCGAGTGCCGTGGCCGAGACAACGATCACTATTTCACGAATGCGAATTCTTAGTCTAGATCTCATGTAGGGCCTTCAAAAGCTCAGATTTCATCCTTTAGGAGCATCCAAAGGCCCAATGGGGGTATCCGTGATTCCTAGCTTAGTAAACTGTTAGAGGTTTGTTTGGTTTGTACGTTTTATTATATGTAGAATTAAGGCATTTGTCACAAAGTTTTGCTGGTTTATTGAAGTCACTTCTGGAACATGAACTGTTGACCAACCTGGAAATTTTTCTTTCTTTCTTCCTTTTCTTTAATTCTACATTTTTTTCCTGTGATTGTTGATTTCGTATGTCAAATGTATAGTCACTTTAACATATCCACATCTTTTCGGCATCGCTACAATAGTTTTCAATATAAGTTAAGAAGTTAACCTGAGCTGCCCAGCAGAATACTAGTTCTACGTTGGGACATTACTTCAACACCTGCATTGATTTAATTCATCTGAGGATCGCCTTTTTGAAATATGTACCGGAATCACTAATTTAATGTACAGAAGGATAAGGCCATTTGTACAATTACTGCCAATTGATGCATGCACCAAGATTACCCCAAAGAGACGACGAGAAATTAGGTGAGAAGTCCGCACCAGGGAGAAAGTTTCAAACGGTCGATGTTGAGGCGAAATTACTCGAGAACTTAACCTGGATACCGTTAGATGGATTAAATTTGATTCAGCAACTGGTGGTTTAGTTTTAAAGGTTGGCACTGTTTGTAACCGCACTAGCTCCTTAGACACATTATTTTGTTTTTGCTTTTCCTTCCAGATATAGTGTTCTCAAAACTGCGAGGATTGTAAAGTTTGATCACTCTGCTACTCAATGACTGTTTTGGAAGTTAAGTGAATCATGCTCGATCACAGTGTTTTTAGGAATTTCAAGCATGACTGTGACATTTCAGAACGACATCTCTTTTTATAATTAGTTTTAGAAACTATGAGAAGAGCGATGACAATCAGTTTCCCCCCTAAAATAACCTTCAAGGAATACTCTTGAAAACTCTATTTGTGCCCGGCTTGCCCAATCCCAACTGCATTTTCGGGAACTGGATCTCAGTCAGCTCCAGAATAACTGGATCATTCAAGGCAGAGAGTAAGTATCTTAGATCCTTGAGTTTGCTGTGATTCACTATTTTGAGGACAAGGAACCCACTGCGCCATTACTGGTGCTCATGGCTGGGCTCGGAATGTGGGTGTCTTATAAAAGGGGTTTGTACAGCTTCTGGGATACGTAGTATTGGTGGACGAGAAACCACTCTGAGAATGGAGGTGATACAGAACACAGCAGGTTTTGAAATCTGCCACGGCGCTTCAACATATGGGGTCTGGACTCTTCCAGAGCATGATTGCTCCAGCACTTGCCAAGGGCGCCGTGCCTGTGCCATGTTCATAATAATGAAGCTGGGCAGCAGCTCATGATCACCATCACCATCACATGGAGCTGGTAATGTACTGCTAAGCAAAACTGATCCAAGCTCTGCCGCATTGTACTATTGAAAGATGGAGGATTCCAGTACCTTCACTAGTTGGATGATTTTTTGCCTGGAGAGTCAGTGGGTTTCCCATGGATCCGACTCCCAGTAACCCATCTTTACACCTGTTGATGGTTTGTTTCCGAATGTGGGCAGTGCATTGGAGTGACTCCGCTACCGGAATGGCCCCCTCTTCCGTGAGAAACCGATCCGTGAGTTCAACCCTGCAGCCTGGAGCTCACACTGCAGACGATTGGGATGCATTCCGTTTCTACATTCTGTGCTATAATCATAGACTCAATAAATTTAGCACGCATGCCATTCGGACCTAAGATTTGGCCGCGGATTGTCCACGTCCATCAACGGCTTAATATAGACCACGCCAACGCACGATCGCGTGGCCCATCTGCAGATTTGCCTTGAACAGATTGTTGCAATACACATCGCAACCATTGCTTCCGGAGCTGCGGCGAAGCAACCTCGGGCACTGCTCCGCCACTTGTGTCTGAAGTATCTTGGGCTGCCCAAACTATTGCGACCAGATGGACGCGAGAATGTAGGAAGGATCCAGTGGAGTTACTGTTCAGGGCACCGTACTCATCGCGTCACGTCCCCCTCCTTGACTCCTCAACCTCCTCCTCCTCCGTTCCTTCCTTGTGGCCAGAGGTTAACCCATCTAACAGCATTCCTTTGTCCTTACCCCACCTCCTCCATTAACTTAATATCCATCGTTTGTCTCACATCTGTAGCTGAATGATGAAAGTCCGTTATGCAAGCTACTGGACACGCCTACGTTCCTAAGCGTGATGCGCATAGCCATCGTCACGGCTCACCCAGTTGCGTGACGTATTGGGCGATCCGACGGAGAGGTGCATGGTCAATTTAACGGATTCAAAGACGGCGGATGCATGCTTGCGAAATCACCACAAGATGTGATAGACATCTGTCCCGCAGGATGTTTGGGCTACGGTAGATTAAGTAACCGTCGACTGCAGTATCCGTCAGGGCTCATGGTACGCCCTTCAGATCGTAATAACCCACTTCTCCCAGTATGAATTTATTTCATCATCATTGTCATCAGGATTAGAATTTATAATGTCGTAAATTGTCAGTCTTTGTAATTTTACATTGATCTTCTTTGTACTGCGTTAAAAAAGTTACCACCTGCACCGACCCAGGACTGAGTCTTGAGTAAGTGTGACTCCAATTTCTGGAGACGTTCAGAAAATTGATGTGACTTTCAACTGCTCTCTCGTACCATTAGACTAGGTCTTGTAGAATTCCTAAAGCGCAGAAGACGAAGTAGACAAACATTATTTTCTGAGAGCCTACGTCTGCAACTTCTTCAACACTTTCCTTTACTGACAAACCCAAACGAAAAAGCGCAGGATTATCATCGACTAGTGCACTAAATTACTCATGATGAAAGGGCGGGCCTTATCAGGCCGATGTGCAGCACTTCGACGCTCTGCTGCACCGCCAGATGTACAAACCAATCCTACCTCCCTAAAAAAGGTAAAAAAGAGTGAAGCATAAGTAAGTATGCATACACATATCTTTATATTTACATGTGCTTTTTCCCTCCTGAAATCACGTCACTGTAAATATGGTGGTTACATATTCATAACCGACAAGGATACTGTGACCTTCGATGGTACTTGTAGAGCAACGGAATGACAAAGAATACAGACTTCTACTAAGGGTGGGGATCTAAAATCCAGAGTGCAACTCCAGAGCCTCCCATTTCTGTATTTTTTTTTTAATTTGTTTTTTCATTTTTATATTCTCCCTCCAGAGTTCTCCTGCATAATTTCCTTCCGAACCAGCGCCATCGATCCCACGGATGGAGCTATGCATCCATTTCCTCCCCCTAACCTTCTCCGTCCCTCCGTCCGTCTCTCCCTCGCTCCCAATGTGAACCCGGGCATGAGGCAAGGATGTTGACGACATGATGCTTCCTGCAGGATATGATTCGTAAATGGACTGTGTGGACGGAAAGGGCGTGGAATTCAAACCACTCCAAGCGTTGCCATGCGAGGTTTGTACCAATGGAGACAGACCACATGAGGTAGGGAGAGAAGGGGTTGGGTGTCCAAGGAGCTCTGCCTGTGGGGCCCTTGAGAGAGGAACCACCGGACGCTGGTTGCCAGTCCATCTAAGCCCCCCTCCTCCCTCCCCACTTATTTCCAAGGCCACTATGAGGCTCCATTGACTTACAAAGCATCAGCAACAACAGCAATGAAAGGAAGCCAGCGAGTCAGTGCGAGAAGCGTTATTCTTGCTCTACCTAGCACTGAACCGGCACCCAAGAGTTGCATTATATTGCATTGCATTGCATGATAGTGAGAGAGTGAGTCCTAGCAGCTGCAAGAAGGGGAAAGGACACAAAAGGGCCCACAGGAAGGGAGGGGTGGAGGAGATCTAATCCCATGGGCCCCATGGGGCTCCTCCTTTTGCTGTGCCATAGCCTGGCCTACTACTACTGTGACTACTACCCAGTGGCCCTCCTTTATTCCTGCTTTCCGGATGATGAATGGGGCTGGCAATCCTTCCGGGTTCACACCCAACCGGCAGCTTTCCCTCGATGCCCTACCTCTTTCCTTCCTTTCCTGCGGAGCTCAGGCTTTTGTATGTTTGCTTTTTCCTCCTCTTCTGCTTCTAGTTCTTCTTCATTTCACCGTCCTCATTGTGACGACCTCCCTGCACATGAGAGAGAAACACACTCATACAACTCCCACATATATATATATATATATATATATATGGATATTGAATTTGGATTACTATTTTGGTTGTGTGGAGCTGCATGCATTAGTGGTGGGAGTCGTGTTGCAAGGGGTGGCTTTACAGTGAGAATCAAGGCACTCTGTGTGAATGCGTGTGGATGAATGAAAGATTATAGTTTTTTCTTTATCATCCATTTTCAGGACTTGGGTTCTGGAAAGATCTGAAAGTCTGTCCTTGTGACACAAGAAATCAAATTTTGATAAAAATGAATTGTTAGCAAACTTGAGTTAATCTAGGAATTCCTGGATATATGGTAGCTTTGTTTCTCTTTATTCTTGGGTTTTTCTAATTATGGACATACAATCATGACATTGGTATTTGTAGAACACGCCTTTTTCTTAATGGTTTTCTGGTTTAAATAAAGAAAATATTAAATTCTTCACTGAACTTTTAAATTGTCAAACTCTTATTGACATTTTCCTTTCTTGATTTGCACTTTTTGCTTGAGCAATGAGGATTCCACACAACGTGATGCCACAAGTTTAGTTTCTTTTCTTAATGTGATATTAATGCACAACCCTCATTTAAATTGTATAAACAAGAATCATTTTTTTCATTTATTTTTGAACATTTATTCATATACAAACTTTCTTTGTTTGTTTGAATGTGACATTGGTTCAAGTTCTCTAAGCATGATCTTCATGAGTGTATTAATTTGTATGGTTAATGTGGACAGTAATAATCTTTTAGTAAGTTTAGGCATGTTGGACAGAAGATAATGTATTTCCAATCTATAGTCAGTTTGATTTAATTTCATTAAAAGAAAGAAAATGATGTGATCAAATACTTGACAAGACTAAGCAAATAACAGTTTACTCATCTTCAACATACATATAAGTGATATGGTCATCCATGTTATTTACAAAAATACAATCATTAAAGTAAAAAATTTATAACAATACTTTTAAAAAATATATTATACCAATCATGTACACCATGCTACTGAGTTTATGTGTGTGTATACACACTTCATTGAATTTCATGTATTTACATCATAAATGTTTCAAGTTAATTTTAATATAAGTAAGTGTGTATATATATTTCATAATATGCTTGTAAATTGGGTTTTTAATGAATCATGTATTAAGTTAATATGCAAAAAATCAAATTTGGATAATTATAATTAACATTGTGATTTTTTGCAATAAAAAATGCAATATTTTGGAGTTACAAATCCTTAAGTTGACTCCAAATTTCTGGCATGAGTAAATGATGATAATAATAATAATAATAAAATCAACATGAATAAGGTGTATACCACAACTTTTAAAAACTCTTCCACAAAAATCTATAAGTCAAAAACTTCAAAGTAACATGTTGCTGGAAGTAATAGACTTCATGGATTTAAAGTCCTGCTTATAAGATTGCCTAAACATATGTATAGATTTAAAAATACAAAAAAATATTTCTTTTGTATTCCATTATTTCATGTGGATTTATCATACAATCTTTAAAAGTTGTAGCCTGGAAAATTTTCCTTCAGAATCTTTTATTTGATGAATATTTTTCATTGCATAACTCTCATTGGCCCAAATATTATTTATATTAAATATAGATGATTTTTATTTATTTTAAAAATATCCTCTGGAGATGGTAAACTACAGTTAGACACTGATTACTTGCTTTGCGCTTCAATCCAGACTACAAAGTGTTTGTTAAAATGGAATCTAATTGCATGAGCATCTAACAACTTCCAAAACCATTTCTAGACCTTCTAACTTTTTCAACACATCAAATTGGTACAATTCCAATCCCCATGGACTTAGATATCATATTATAAATATGGGACTGGGGTTAGACCCAAGTCAAGATGCTTGAATTGCATCTATTGAAAAATAATAATAATAATAAATCTTATAAATAATAATTGGAGAGAGAAGAAGAAGCCTTGAACTTAACGAGCACAAACACAAGAATGCCCATGCATGCATTTCCATGTCCAATGAGTTAAGATAGATAGGGAGAATGTGACTTGCACCTACAAGAACTTCTGTTTTTAAATTAAAGAATTATATATATATATATATATATATATATACATAGATAGAATTAGTGTGAATCAGACCAATGAAATCCTTTTCATCCATTATTGGAACAATGTCAACAAGGAATTTGTGGTTATGAAACCTACAAGATAGAAGGACAAGAGGTATATATGGATTTTTATTCTGTGGATATAAATAATATCTATGGTAGATGTGTGTGAGTATATATATATATATATATATATATATTATATTTATTATGTTTGAAAGCATATTAAAGCATTGTAATCCCAAGTACACTATCTGATGGACATGGACACAATGCATATGATTCATCTATATATATATATATATATATACAATGGCATATTACCATGTGAAAATAAAATGTATACAATGTTTTTTTTATTACACATATCCATAATTTGTACTGAAAAATATCTCATTGATGCATTAAATGTTACTTTTGAAATTAAATTTTGTTTTCATTGTTAGTTTCTGTAACTTGGTTGATGAAGCTTCATGTCAGAGCAACTTAATTATTTCCACTGAAAATTCTGGTACTGTTAATGATGTCAAAGATAAAACTTGATATATTAATCATTATCAAATGATTAGAAATAATAAAAATTTATATTCAATAAAATCAACTACTTTCAAACATCCACACTAATCAAATAGTTATTGCTAAATTAAAATAACTTTGGGAAGTTACAAGAGAAAAAAAAAAATCTTAAAGAAGAATTGACAATACTAAAAACAATTTCCATTTTGCTTTCTTCTTGTATCTATTTCTTTCTTTCCATGTCTTACCACTAAAGTTGTCACAAGAATTCTGTAAAAGAAGTTTCATCACAATAATATCACACAATACTAAAAGAAGTGTCTTACCATATCCAACTTCCTAAGTTTTTTGGAAGCTCTTAGAAAGTTCCTAGAATAATTTGGAATATTCCATAAGAATAAAGAGATACAAAAAATTTACAATAATAATTAATAAAATATAATCCAATAAATTTGTTGCCAAACCAACGGAATCCAAGCCAAGATATTAATTTTTGTTTGTATAATTGATGCAAATAAAATTTTATTAATATAATTCTATTATACTTATAATTTTACAATCATAATTTTGTAAAAGATAGATTATTATTAGAAATTATATGGACATATATAGTCAAAACAAAATAACATGTAAGATTGATTGATTAAATTTCAAGCTGTACAGTTAATATATTTCCTTGAACCTAGTACTGTAAGGGGGAAAATCTATTTTCTTATATAAATCAAATCAAATCAAAATACATCCTGCAAATTGTGGAAATTTAAAAAATTGTCATACTTATTTCTTATTTGATGTTCTTATCAACACAAAATAAATAAATAAAAAAAAGAACGAACTTTCAATGTATAGTAACAAAAATAACTTGAAAATTGAAAGACATATATTTTCTCACTTAAAAAAAAAGTGGCCTAAATAAACCATGCATACAATAATACATGAACAAATGTATGTATACATACATACATGGCTTATTTAAACAACCACCTTCTTGTGGCTTCTGCTTTTGTAGTTTTTCTTGTTTTTTTTTTCATTTGTTCTCTGCACATGTTTTTTTTTTTTTTTTTTTTTTTTTTTTTTTCAATTGCACTTATTTTAAAATTTATTCATTTGTTTTCTTATTTGTTTCCATCACCAGGTGCGTAGGGGGAGAAACAAGGGGTAGTTTTATAGATGAGTTTTTGTGTCATGATCAGCTGCTCTTTCTCACCCTCATATGATGTCAAAAGAAGGGAATTAGGAACCTGGCAGAGGGTAGAAGAAAATGAAAATGAAAAACCATGGGAACTTGCTTGGAAAATAAAAACAACAACAACAACAACAACAACAAAGAAGAGAAAACCTTGGAAGTAATTTTTCACCCAGCAACCATAAAAAATAAGAATAAAAATCCTTCATAAAAACAACAGCAAACACAAAGAGAGAGAGAGTGAAGAGAGAGAGAGAGAGAGAGAGTGAAGAGAGAGAGAGAGAGAGGTTGTTGGGGGCTTCCCTTTTATTCTGCAACATAATGCAAATGCCATGTCACTGTTTCCACACAGCATTGCAGGGAAAGCAGATGGAGGTGCCCCAAATGCATGGCATTCTCCATACTGATGATGATGATGATGACTACAACCCTATTTATATTTATAAAAGAAGCACACTGAAAAGAGACAACCCTAAAAATAGACCCACACGGAGGGTTTCGGTGATGGAGAAACCCTATGAGTCAAGCCCCGATTTAGGGTTTGGGCCCCAGTGGGATGGGATGGGTTTGCAGCACTCATGGTCTGCGAAAAGGCGATGGCAAGAGGAAAGGGGGGACCGGGAGGGGAGGGGCTCCGCCTTCGCAGCCAGGCAGGCGTGGCTGGTGGGAGAGAAAAGAAAAAGAGCGAGAGGGAGGGGCAGAGAGAGCGACCCAGCTGGGTATGGCGAGCGAGGGGGAGCAATTACTGCAGTGCCTTTGAAAATAAGCAAAGCGTGCGAGAGTCAGTGTGTCGATGCGAGGCCAGGAGCTATTCCTACCCCCATTGTCCTGCACCTGCCAGGCTTTAGATGCGAATCTGAAGAAAGAAAGAAAGAAAGAGAGAAAAAGAGGACGAGAGTGAGTTAGTGAGTGAGTGAGAGTAAGAGAGAGAGAGAGAGAGAGAGAGAATTGCTGGCCAGATTGGCACTGGGCCCTCGAAGTCAGGTGCCGGCTTTGCAGGGATTTGCGAAGGTGCTCTCGACAACACTTCTCTCACGCCTTTTTGTTGTTTGAAAACCTACAATAAAAATACAATAAAACCTACAATAAAATACAATAAAACCTGCAGCGTGATTCATTCTTCTATGCTTTGACTTCTTCGCTCTCATCCTTCCAATCCTTTCCCTCTTTGAGTTTTCCCCATCATTTTTCAAGGAACCAGAAAGTAATTATTTGTTGCCTGCCTGAGCCCGATGGTGAGAGGTGAGAGGCAGTGGTCAACTTCAGCTCCTGCTTTTAACTTTTGTACGCAACCCGAAGCTTCTTCTCATGCAGAAGGGGATTTACTTGTTTTTTTTCTCATTTGCCTATAACAGTATACGCCGTTGTACTTTATTGTATTTTATTTATTTTGTAGTATATTTTTATTGTAGGTTTTCACATGAACATATATTTTTCTTTTTCCTAACTGAAGAGGAGATCCGAATAGATGAGCCAACAACAACCACCATATCAACAACAGGCGACTTACAATGGCTTGTTGATTACACAACCCAACATAATAGAACGAAATCAGTGCAAAAGTTGCGTGCAGAATCCATCAGATTAGGAATGGAAATTTTAAGCAAGCGTGAACGGGAAGCCTAGTCCGGCACATTCCTTGACTGGATCGGACTGCAGTGATCTTGCTAAACGTCCTTGAGAAAGGGGTTCAGCTCGTTAATCTGGGAGTTTAGCGATCTTAATTTCGGCCCCCCGACGCGCAAATCAATCATCCGCGCGGACAGGGGGGATACGACGGGCGAGTGCCGACCTCGGGTGATGCGCCCTAAGTTAAGTGCGGGCATGGTCAGGTGCGCTTCCGTCCCGTCTCGTCCACCGTTGTGGGAGGAGATAGAAAAAGAAGGCAAAAGAATTATCTTCTTACAGCGAGCCGTATCCGGTAAGTTTGCCGGGTCGTTCGGTTGGTCGACAGTCGCACTCGGGAGTAGCTGCGTCGATCGAGTGGGGCTGAAGCCTTTGGAGCAATCGTTTGTGCGCGTCTCTGTTATGTCAGCGTGACAGGCTACCCAGCTCCCAATGATTTTAGAAAAAAATTTCCCTGGTTTTGCAAAGGAATTTTCCCTGACCCCACCCCACCCCCGACTCCAAGTGCCTCGCTGAAGCTGCCGCTGCCCAGCGTTGCCTTTTCCCGAACATCGCCACCCACCCGGCCCAAAGGTGCACTTTTCGGCTTGCAAAGCCTGTCTGCTCTTTTGTCGCCCCTTTAGGCGTATAAATACTGACTGCACAGCTGCATCTGATGCAGAGGCAAGAGTGTTCTTTGTGGGAGCATCAAGGGAAGTGAGGAGAAAGGTGGGGGAGTGAGAGACAAAGGAGCCAAGTGAGGCTTCTTTCATGCACTGGAGCATTCTATAGTAGCCTTATCCGCAAGGCCCCTATCTTGTGTGAGGGCTCTCGTCCGCATTGCCACATTATAATCCCTTACTGGCACGCATCAGCATTGAAGCCCATGCCATGAAACAAAGCGCGGGGCAGGTGTTGCGTGCCATGTGAATCACATTGTAGCCCCGCTTCGGAATCTTGGTTGCTTTCTGGTAGGTCCTTGCTTTTGAAGCCTGGAGTACCGAAGGAAGGAAGAGGAAGAGGGAGAGAGAAAGAGAGAGAGAGAGAGAGAGAGAGAGTGTGTGGAGGGGAGAGGTGGCTTTAGGGTGGCTCGAATTTTGAGTATGAGTTTGAAGACGTACTTGGTTGAAAAAAGCCTTTTGCTGTTGGGATATTGCGCATGATTTCGCGTGACACAGAGATTGCGGCTGCGGCGAGGAATAGATAACATCAGCTGTCTACGAGTGTCTGTTTTTTTATTTTTTTATTTTTATTTTATTTATTGCCTGTTGCTATGGCGGAGGGGAGATGGGAGGGTGAGTTGCAAGCATGTTGCAGTGGCTCCAGCGGCCACAGCCGCGTGACGGCGTCCCTGTGTTACTCGCCATCCAGTGGCACTCTTCTGGTAATGCCCTCTGGAGCCCTACCTTGCTCCCTCCTTTCCTCACTTCTTTTTTGCTACTCAAATTGTGTGGCGTTCTATTACATTACGTCGAAAGTTGGATATGTAGCACACCTGGTCAGGATAATGTGGTGGCTCTCACCCCCACCCAAGCCTGCTCCATTTCGGCGCTTCCTGCCTTCCTTGTGATACTTGTCCGTCCTGTGGGGCGCGCGTCCAATTTTCATACTCACTCCCTGTCTTCTGGGATCACGATACGGTATTGAAATATGACAGTTCAACCTCACAGCCACCACAAGAGTACTGATCAACGGCTCGGTCCTTGATCTTGAACACCTAATTCTATGTTTTTGTCTTATCTCTGAGACTAAAATATTCGGCAGGCCTTAGTGTGTTGTAATCTGAGTCAATACGGCGGACATAGTCTTGCACCAGCGCCCACGCACAATGAATCCAGGCAATATGTACCACACTGTTCTGGGACTTTTTAATGATCTGTAACCTACTAATTAGGTTTACGTAAAGCATTCAATCCGTTCTGGAAAACGGTACTTCCTTGGATACGTCGATTAATATTGCAGCTGGTTCAGCTCGAAGACCTTGAATCCTCACATGCTCTTTTGAATTAAAAACTCTCATGGGTTTCGCTCGGTTTTTATGTGCTTGGTTTAAGTCCTTTGCCATCATTAGTGGAGCATGAGCTCCATTGCTCATTTGTTTGCCGAATTCTGAATAGGGTTTCTTTGTGTGGTTGTCGTGTTAGAGAGCAGTCGCCCTCAAGAAACGTGGTATTTTACGTGGGCGACCGGGTTGAAGGAACAGATAATTCCGAAATTGAGCGGCTGTCTCAACCGAGGAACATTGCGTCGATCTTGGTCTCCAAGCTTGGCCCTTCCATCAACGCCTGGATCATCGAACCTTCCCACTATAATAGCGCGTTTGCTTGCTACAATAACCTCTTGCCGTCCCTCACATCTAAAGGGGAGCCAAAGGGTTATGATCCGAAGGGGCTGCCGGCAGCCCGTGCGACGTTGACCCTCCTTCAGAACTGCCTCGCTCAGGTACTAACGACCTGTTCCCTCTTCTGCCGAGATTCGGTTAATAATATATGATATTATATATGTTGTTGAACGTCACAGTGTGGCATCAGAAGGAGAGAGGATCTGTTTCATAAATATGAATTTGGTGCTGGTTCATTCCTTGAATGATACCAGTGTTGACTTTTAGGCGAATATGCTTCATGGCCAGGGCCGTGAGGCTTAAAACATTTTGCTGCACTATCCAGTATGTTTCGCTGTGTGGGCACAGCAGTCAAGTCCCCCTTTCGTTTCCTATTGTTTGTTTCTGAAGAATTAGGTGTTGGTATGTCCAGGTGACCACGAGACTGAGCATGGAAAGCCTGCCAAGCCAGCGAGAGCGAGTGGCAGTCGGTAAGCAACCCGAGAGCAACATGACCAACGGACACTTTCTGTGCGGTCATGGGTTTGCCGCCCCACCCCTAGATAACCTGTCTTCGAGACCGAAGAAATGTCCTCAAACGTCCGTGTTTGGCTTTAGTAAGGGCGGCGTGGTTCTCAACCAGCTGCTGGCGGAGCTGACGCATTATGAAGATCTAGTGGAGGAGGGGAAGGTGTTCAATAAGAAGAACTGGTTGAATCGCGGTGTTCCAAAAGGGGGATCCTCTGGAAAATGTTCCAAGATTGAGGTGAGGAATTGACCGCTTCACTTTCTTCACAAGGTTTGAAAATTAGGGTTCTGATGGATTAGGATTTTAATTGAGTGAAGGCTAGATATCCTTGGAGTCGATTTCAGACCTTTTACAATTTGTGAAATCTGTTTTCGGTGAATGTTTACGCTGACATTTCATGATCTTCTCATGCAGACCTCTTTGAGACCTACTGACGCTCTGGACGAGAAGACGAAGGACGTTCGGAGTGGGTCGCCTCTCTTACCTGCTACAGTTGAGGAGTTTCTTCGCGGTATTGCTGAGGTTCACTACGTGGACGTCGGCTTGAACTGTCCAGGTGCATACCAAACTGACGCTCATGTGCTGGACGGCCTTGCAAGAGCATCCCGAGCACGAGAAGGAGGCCTTCTGGTGGCTTTTCATGGCACGCCCAGGCAGTGGTGTGACGGAGGCCGGCGCTGGGTTGCAATGGAGAAGAACACATGCAGGGAGATAATTCAAAATGCAGCATCCCGGCACGGAGAGGCTTCCAAACTGCGCGTTGCGGAAAAAATGTACTTTTCCACCCGCAAGGCTAGCTTGCAGATGCACTTTGAGATTATCGAGGCGCTTGCCGTGAGCTCGTCTTGAGCTCACTGTGCGATGGTGTGACATAAGCCTTCGTTGCACGTATGTATATTACAAAATTCTTTCTAACGATCGATACATTATTTACGTAAGATTTTATGTATCCGAGCGCGTCAGGTCGATGTTGTTAGTGGTCAATATTCCTCCAACAGTGTCAATGCACAGAATGTCACTGGATCCTTGACCGTGCCATGTTCTGCGCTTGTGGCAAAATTCTGCTAAAGTCTGACCCAATATAGTTGGGCTTCTTCAAAATCCCGTCTAGCGACAGGAATAGGAAGCATAAGAGAAATAACCAACCTCAATGGATATCTTTCAAAAGTGATGTAAACAAACTGTGCCCAGTGACAGGATATAAGCTTCTGATGTAATTACACATGAAGTAATACAATAAGACGCATATATGACTATCTGCTGGCACGGGGTAACACACGGATGATACAATTTTCCCTTCTCCCACCGCCAGCATGTGGAAAGGTGGCTTTGGGCAACGTACATAGACTCGCGGTAGTAATGTCAAGAAGATCGGTAGCTCTAGTCAACACTTTTTGTGCAGCTTTGTTCTTACGGCGGTAGTTGGTCGCATCCACCACCCGACCTCAATCGAGATCGAAGTCAGGCAGAAGAAGCAATTTTTGTGGACTACAAGTGATTTTCTGCGTAACAATCCAATGTTAGTTCTCTTTTATAATATCGTGTGTGTGAAATAGGTGCTGTCGTTACATGGAGAGTGTTGATAAGTCAAATATGCAGCATGTTGGTAATAGTTCTTAATTTGACTTACGTTCTAAATGTCTCAGGAGTATGGCATCTGAATAAAGTACATTTTTTCGTCTAACCACCAACTATTTATATCTAAGCAACTGCTATCATCAGGATTCGAAAACAGGATCCAAGTATTATACTCCGTCGTGTTGGTGGCACGGGCTTCACCAGCATGGGGAATTATTTTAGTAGGAAGGATGCAGCGACAGTTGAAGCAAGGGGAGCAACGACGTAAGGTATTCACAGATATGTGGGTAAAGGCTAACTGTAAGATCCAGATGATTACGCCGAATTACCAACTGTATCAACTTGAGACCGAGGAGAAGGAGAGCCGATTAGTCCTCCACACTCCGTTGACGTATATCATGATTTAGCAGATTTTGTCTGGGCATTCTTCGTGGAAGGAAAACTCGGGTACCGACATAGTTTTGTTAGATTTGCCTCGTCAGGATCAAAATGGGGTTACGAAAGCCCGTAATGGAACGAGGGATCAGACATGTCAAATAGTTAACAAATAATAAAAAATCAGAATTGTAGAAAACATACACGTTAAAATCTTCACAGGACTGCTAGAAGATTTTACGTTCCGCGTCTAAGCAACATTATTGTGGATACATACAAACTGACTGGCAGTAAAATCAACAAGGCAGTTCGCACGCAACAGACTAGATCGAGGGAGATAAGAACATGCCATCGCACCATCCTGCCAACACCTCCAACTTTATGTCAAAATAAATCTCACAGCAAACTGAAATTCTCATGGCTATTTAAATCTAACGCGTCAACGACAGATTGAAACGCTGGATGAAGCCGCTCCAGACAGAGAAAACTCAATCAGTTACCAAACTCCTAAAAACTCAATGTCTCGAATCAAAAATCAATACTATCCTGCTTAGTTTCGAAGTTCTGTCAAACACGCTGCTGCTTGAATAGTGCAGTGGTTCCGGCGCTGCAACAATTACTGACGTTGCACGCAGCTGTGCTTACGGTGTCATAATGCTCTTCCAGAAGCAGATTAAGTCGGTCATTTGATCCAATCCAACATTTCGACCTCCATCTGAGACTAGATCCAGAGAGCATCGCTGCCGAGGATTTTTCACGAAGTTGGCTATGTACATAGAATTCATCACAGCTCTTGTTGTGTCTGCAAAAGATGGATTCACCAATCGAGGCTGTACACAGACACGTTTCTCAATTTCGCTCGAACCCCACAACACATCGAAGAGTTTTCAAGCCCATATTAAGTACATTATGTCAGAGTTACTGAGTAGGTTTACGAGCGCATTTACTTTGAGAAATCTGCATCGAATCGCCGAAAAGTATTACGTCAGCGGTTTTGCCAGTGGATTCATACCACAAAGACGCACAGCAAAGTGCAGTGGGTCTAAATAATTACGGAACAAAAGTCATCACACTTCACATATTAGGGGGCGACAGAGTATGAGACAATGAAAAATGTTCAAAGATGAGAGTTTTACTATTTTTTACTTGCCTTTACTTTGTTAATCTAAAGTCAAATTTGATGTTACGGCAACTACTAATTGCAACAAGCAGTGTCATATCGATGCAACTAGAATGCTACAACAATTATTTGGAATTGTATTTTTTAGTTGTTAAGGAGTGCGTGCAACTCAATGAGTGATCAAAGATTGTGAAACATTGCATCACTCCACAATTCTTAGCACAAGTTTTTTATGGAGTCCAATTCTGAAAGAAATAAACATGGAGTAGATTGCACCAAGTTAGACCTGGAAATCATAGTTTTTCACTTCTCTTATAGTATGCCATGACAATGTTAAATGAGACCTAAAAACAATAAATCATGATATGGTTGATGATCTCCAGTTTCAAATATTGGATACTGGAGGAATCTAAGTGTTTTTTTTTTTTTTTTTTTTTTTGTCTTCGTGACCAGCAATAATCAGTATGATCACAATTGTATATTTTTTACTTCACAATATTTTTTCTCCCAACGTCAGTTTTTGACCTCTTCATTCTTAAGGAATGGCAATACCTTCATAAAAACATCAAATGACACAACCATTTTTGGGTGATTTTCTATATGGTTATGTATATATATATATATATATATATATTGCATTTCATAACTTTTATGTCTATACTTTAGGTTCAGCATTACAATTTTGTAATCTATGATTTTCTATTACAATTGCTTATGTGTTGCAAAAAATAAAATAAAAATTCTTATTGGTGTTTTAAAATATTTTAAGTATATATATTTTTAATATATTTCTAAATATACTTTTTAAATATATAATAATATATAAAAAAGTACTAGGTTATTTTTAAGATACATAAGCTAAATTAAATTTTAATAACTAAAAGGTGGACTTTTAAGTAGTTAAAAATAAAATACTTATAATATACCTTGAATACCATTAATTACAAACCTTATAATATACCTTAAATATCATTAATGGCATTCAAGGTATTACTTATAATATACCTTGAATACCATTAATTACATTATAATTACCTTAAATACCATTAAAATACTTAGAAGATATATATGAAGACTTATTATTTTATGATGTTCAATCACATCCCCAATCTTCACATGTATCTTTGTCTTCCACTCCTTATTTATATATATCCTTAGATAATGAAGAAAAATTGCTAGAATCCTAAGCCTTGGATATTTTAACTTTGATTCCTTCTATAAATTAAAGACCCTTAATTAGTAACTTTTAAAGTGATCAATGTCATTTGTCTTCTATAAAAATAAAATCTAAAAGATTCACAAGAGTATTGGTGTTTATTAGTAAGAATAATTAAAAAAATAACAAAATAAAAACTTATCTAATAAGCTAAGTAGAAAGAAACACAAAAAAATATGGCTATAAAAAAATTATATATATATATATATATATATATATATACATATTATAGAATAGAAATTAGCATTGAAAATTTTAAAAATTAAAATAATAAAATATAGAACTCCATTTTCAACTAGAAATATTTATATAGTAAAATGCATAATACAAACCAATTGATTGAGAGTAGAAAACAAGTGAAGAATATATTTTATATGTAGATATATGTAGCAAATATAATGCTTTATTTTCAAACATATACTTTATTTTATACTATAGTATAATTATATAAATTTAATTATAAATTTAAAATTTTAAAAATATCAAATTTATATAATCTATAATAAATATAATATATTTAAAAAATATAAAATAAGGAGTTGATTTTTCTTGAAATATTTAAGGTTCATAGAAGTAAACAAAATTGCATTCATCTAATGTAACGCTTATATGTTATAATTATTGTCTAAAATATATTGATAAAAATTATTTTTTTAATTGTAAAATTATCAAGTATTATAATTATATCTAAAGCATTCTATTATATATATGCTTGAAATTATATAGCTTATATTGACATAATAATACTTATGCACCAAAATCCTAAATTTTTATGCATATAACATTTTATGTAATACAAGAAAAATTATACTTTGTGTTGAAATTTTATTCTTTGTTAATTAAAGTAAAAACATGTATATACAAAATATATATTTTATATAATATATAAAAAAAATTATACTATATATTATTCTAATATTCTAATATTTATTGTACTTTCAGTTTGTTTTATTAAAAATCTCTTTTTAACATAATCTATTTTATATACCATCATTTGTATTGCATTCATAGCTTTTAATATTAAACATATCATTTATATCATTTTATAGATTATAGTAATAATTATAAAATAATAAATTATATAAAATATAATATATCTTTATCTAATATACAATATGCATGTTACTTTTCTCATTTAATAGTTAGATGTGTAAATCTTATAGACTTTAGAAATATTTCTTTAGCATAGTAATGCATTGTTCAATCTTAACTCTCTAGGATGATGCATGAACAATGTTAAAAAGAATATTTTCTATTCTTACAAGATAGAAATACTCATATGATCTAATTGTAATCAATGACAATGGAAAAATATTTTTAATTAATAAATACTTATTTTTTAAAAAGTATTTAGAATAATTTATCCAAAGTATAGTGTTTATAAACATCTTATTATCATATATTAATCTTGAAAAACCAACAAGCACATATAATATTTTTCCAAAATTATTAAATATACTAATAGTAATTATAGCATAATATTTTTCATAATAGTGATTCTTTTTATATAGGTCTATATACCAACATAATATATATATATATATATATATATATATATATTGTTTATTATTCCAAAAATCTAAAGAAATTTTCTTCTACTTTTAACATAACTTGCAATAGTACATTTCTCTATTGAAGTGAACCACTTTATTAGTTTTTTTTCTAATAATAAAATTGAAATCATAATCTAATTTTTAAATAATTTCATTATTTCTGCTTCAATATCAAATAGTTAAGAAGCATAATTTCCAAAATAGCTAAATCTAAACAATGCTACAACTAATTGGAATTAAATAGAGACTTGCTTAACATTTCCATAATTGCTTGTAAAAATAGGATATTCTTTGATGTTCTTGAAAAATCTGTAAAAAGGTTTAAAAATATCAACAACTATTTCTAAAATTATTCTTTATACCATAAATCTAATATTAATAATAGAAATATAAATTTTAATAATTGTACTTTTGATACAACATGTCTTACATGAAATATAAATAAGTATACATAGTTTATTACTTCCAAAATATTCTTTTTGTCTTAAATTTCTATATGCTTTATAAACTCTTCTTTATCATTTGACATAAATAAATTTGTATTATTGTCTAAATTATCATCACCAATATTTGAAGGAGATTCTATAATATTTATTTTTTATTTAGAGTATAAAAATTATAAACATCAAATGCTCCTACATTAAATGTGCTAATAAAACACTCTTATGATATTGCAATACAAGAGTTTTTTCTTGCACATAAGGCTTATTGATGAATATTTATATAAATACTTGCATATACTAATATTATTACAAAATATATCATACAAAAAAAATATGAATTATATATATATATATATATATATATATATATATAGTTTTTAAAAAATAAACAAATAAAAAAAGCAACAAAACTAAAACAAACATATCACCACAAGATATTTTATAACAAGCATACACAATTTTTTTAAATACAAAAATTAAAAGCAATAACTCCTATTCCAAATTGGTTTTTACAATGTTCTACATACATGTTGCAGTTTATACACTCAATTACAAATACCACAAATATTTAATATTTCTTTTAATAAACCATAGCCTTATACATAAAGACAACATCTTTATTTATAATATGTAGTTTTAAGCAACACCTTGGTGATAGTAATGACAATATTTAACTTAAAATAAAGATTGAAGTATATCATAATCTAAAGTTAAATTTAATGGTTGCTTTAATGTCTTGTCTAAGTGCCTTGGTGCAAATTCTTCTTTATTACCAATATAGTGACTAAGTCAGAAGAGTAATACATAAATAAAAGCCATCAACTTGGTTGAAGCTTTTTATTATCTAAAATTTGTAAAAAAAGCATGTCATGCAACTGCCACTGTTTGTCATGAAAAAATTGTCAAATTGTTTTACTACAAATTCTTATTATAAGTTTTATCTTAATATAAATTGCACTACAAAACAAAATAAGTTGCTGAGAATTTAAAACAAAATGCATGACAATAGTTTTGTAAAAATAACCACCTCTTATAACCTACATTATTTGTAAGAAGAAACCCTTAAGTTTTTTTATTGGAAATTCATATTACAAAGTTTATCTCATTAAATATTGCAACAATAAACAAAAATTGTGTTGAGACTTTGCAACAAATTTCATTACCAAGAATTTAAAAAACAACCATTTCCTACAATCTAAGGTGTTTGTCATTAAAAATCTATTATTTTTTTAATTGTCAGCTCTTGTTGTAAAACTTTTCTCATCAAAACTTGCATGAATAAACAAGAAACTTGGTTGAGCCTTTGCAACAAAAAAACAAAAACCAAAAATTTGCAAAAAGTGATTGCTTCTTGTTATCTAAATTATAATTTTTTGTAACTTATCAAAAAAAAACTTCTAAATTCTTTTACCATAGACTCTTGTTGCAAAATTTATTTCATCACAAATTGCACCAAAAAACCATCAATTGTGTTGAGGCTTTGCAATAAATCCCATTACCAAAAATTTGCAAAAACAATTATTTTTTGCAATTTAAATTGTTTGTCATCAAAATTCTCCTAATTTTTTTTTTTTTTTTTTTTTTTTTTTTAATGCAAACTCTTATTGTGAAATTTACTTATCACTGCACAAAAAAATCAGCAACGTTGTTGACGCATCAAATAATATTACCAAAAATTTATAAAAATAATCATCTCATGAGTTATACAGTGTTTTTTTATTTTAAAATTTAAAAAATCTTGATTTTTATTATCCAAGAGTACTATTGCAAAATTTATCTCATTACAAATTACAGAACACCAACAATTTGGTTGTGGCTTCTCAAAAAAACCAATGATCAAAAGTTTACAAAAATGATCATATCTTGCAACAAGGGCAAATCCACCCCTAAATTAGGACCTAGGAGAATGATCAGTAGAATTTTGTTTTCATCCAATAATTTTAGGCAAATCTGTTTTTCTTTTTTTTCTTTTTTTTTACACACCCACTTGTATAATTCAAGACTCCAAAATTTAAGGAACAGGAGAACCTCAATGGCCCAAGAAAAGAAGAATTGCGAGGAGGCTCAAGAGAAGATGAGAGGAAGAGGCCAAGGAAAGAAGGTAAAAGAAAAGATGGGTGAAAGAAAAACCTCCAAATTCCCTCTTTATAGATCCTTGTTCCAAAATTTATCTCAGCACTTTAAATCACAAAGTTAAACCATACCTTATCACAATACACCAAAGGTATTTTAAATATCACACCACACACTTCTCAACTATATACAAACCAACACTAGTATCATCACAATACAAACCAAAACTAGTATCATTTGATTTAACACCATTGTGGACTGAAGAGCAATTTTTATACTAAAAGTAGAAATCCACATGCTTTCAACCCATCTATCCTGTCAATATATTGCATTTTCCTACAATTGAGTATACCTTCTTCCTATTCCCCTAACAAAATATATTCTTTAATGGATTACATGTTCATTTTCTTCTCCATTTTCCGAAAGATTCATCCAACATACGTTCTTCCTAGCTTTCTTGTTCTACCATCCCATGTCGTTGATAGGGTGTTATAAACTTCAACTCTGAAATTAACACCAGGTGGCTTGGAAAAGTACCGTCGTGAGAGATGAGACATCTACAATACCTGTCGCATTTCCGTTGGACGTGTTGAGGTTTGGTCAATTTCTGTCCGAGTAGGAGTGAGATTCGACAACGGCCAATTCAAATCTGCCACATGTAAGAGTCTCAGAAACAATAGAAACAGCAGGACTCGTGTCATTCCATAGGGAAGTGTTTTTTGCATTCTACCTTGGATTGGACTCTATTTGGTTCGAAAGATCCGAAAAAAAGATAAAAAGTGTCCTAACGTGTTTCTACTGGTTGAAGAGAAGACAAGACTGCGATATTATGATCCAACTGGATGCAATCGTAGGCATTAAAATACACCGCTCATGGCAATAGTTAACCGTATGAACCAAGAGATCATAAGAATCCCTTTGGAGCAGATTACACACTAACAATATACAGTAGGTTAATCTATCTAGCCTACTATTTCATACACTAGAGCTGGCATGGGTTACATCCTATCCTGTGAGTCTTGAGCTGCAGCAATCCTTCAACATTGCTGCAATTCAATTCAATCCGTGGGGTCCAGTCAAGTCCTGTATCGAAAAAAAGGGGTGATTCAATGCTGCTAGAGTCCCATCGCTGCCGAATAGTCGTCGAATACTGGAGTTTATCAAGTCTCCTCATGCCACTTTCACCGCATTCAAGTCTGTCTTGTAAGAGTTTGATCTAGCTGGCTGGGACCTTCGAAGCTTCACCTTATACTGGGCCTCCTTGGCAGGGCCGAACTCAATGATATCCTCCGGGTGAACTCGAGCGGGCATTTTCGGGGTCAATTTGTAGCGACCACCACTGATGCTTGTAATCCACGTGCCAGCCTTGCTATCTAGATCCGTAACAAACAGGGCGCCGTCGTTGAACACAAGTTTGGCATGCTGTGGTGCAACATGAGGTTCCGTCACAGCCCGGAACTCGCCAAGCTCAATCTCGCATGATCCGCATCCAACAATGGTTGGCTTGGAATCCTCGCGGCACAGACGCAGAAGAGGCTTCCCGCTTTCGGTTACGTCACCGTCGATCGGCATTCTTTCTGAGGCCGGGACAAGGTACCAGTCTGCATTAGTGGCTCTCTCCAGTGCATCATCATTCCAGAACCATTTCTTCAGATTTGAGTCTGCCTTGTCTTCGAGGCTGCAGTACGGAGCACGACCCTCCAGTGCAAAACTGTTACCACCCAGAATCCAACCGAGCATAGTTGGCATGCCGATGGTAATGAAGAAACGACCTCCCACTCGACCTGGGTGCGGGATTTTGAGCTGCTTGATGAATGACAGGGGACCGAGGCCTTCCCCAAGATATGGCTTGTATGTGGTTGCCATGATGGCAGCCATCCGCGCCAGCCCGTGGATCACTCCGACACGTATTCTTCTCTTCCCCTCGTACTCTTTCAAAACACTCTGCAAGTCGGCAGAAGGTTGCTCCGCGGCTTTCGATAAATCCAAAGCAAGTTGGAACCCGTCCTCGATAGCCATGCAACCACCTTGACCAAGGTTTGGCTGCATAGCGTGCGCGGAATCACCAAGCAGCGTCACTCTGCCTTTACTCCATGTCAGGATTGGAATACGATCATAAATATCACGGCGCAGAATCTGTTCCTCCGGAGTTGCCAGCAGGAGATCCACCACCTTGTCACACCATCCCCCGAACAACGACATCAACCTCGCCTTCCTTCCGCCTGGAGCGTCTACCCCGCCCGCAGGTTCGTTGTAGAACGCATACCACTGCATCTTCCCTTGCCCAACGTCCGAAGACACAAAATACTGTTTGTGGCCGAGGAAGACGCGGTACCCAACAGTGTCGATATCAGCGGGCACAAAATCCGCAATCCCCGTGTAGCAGGTGTAATCAGAATACACGGTTGACGACTCACCTAGCAATTTCGTTCGCACCTTGGAGCGAATGCCATCAGCGCCGACGAGGATGTCCCCTTCAAATGTCCGGCCATCCTCCAGCACGACTTCCACTTTGTTCCCGTCGTCCACATAATCTACCACATTAGAGCCATTCTGTATGTACTCTGGTCCCAATGCACCGGAAAGAATTTCCTGGAGCTTCATCCGACTGATGACTCGAGTGACTGGTAAACCTCGCTCTGCTGCGGGTGTGAAAGTATCGAACTTGCAGTACCACTCTCCGGTAATTCCATCTACGAGGCCATTGATACGGTCACCTGTGACGCATCCGTTTGCCATAATCTCTTCGGCAGCCCGCAGATCTACTGCCTCCAACGCCGCAAGTGCATTACTTTGAATTTGAATGGGGCCTCGGTATTGGCCTTCTCCTCGAATAGCACTCAAATCCCTCTCAAAAACAACCACGTCCAAACCCCTGTTCTTCGCGGCAAGTGCGAATACAAGTCCACCGATACCACCGCCTGCCACTAGCACTCGCAGGGGCCGCGTCCGTGGAGGTAACACGTCCTTCTCTTCAGATATGCTCACGCGCCCATCCCCTGGCGTCCGGATTCCAACATCCTTGACATCTTGAACAGTTGGTGTCCTTGCTACACAAACACCAATTCTCCTTCTCGATTCTACTGATGTGGTGTTAAAGGCTACCCTCCTCCACGAGGCATCGACAAATTCTGAGGTTAGGCATCCGGAACCTGATGCAAAAGCCTTCGGAAGCACGGTGGAGGAAAACAATCCCCCAACCACAGGATTCGCACAACTAATCACCATATTTCCTTACTGCCAGAACAGCGCTTTCCGCCCAGGAAAGCGTGCTCTGCTCCCCGTCTTCAGAGTAAATCCCCCTCAAAACTTTGATTCGGATTCAAGAAGTCAGATTTCCAGCAATAGTGACCAGAAACGACGAGACGATATCTTGTTCCAGCCCAGTTGACCCTGATTCAAGTTGCAGGAAGGCGATTGGTAAGCGAAACAAATATGCCATGTTCGCCGGAAAAAAAAATTGAAGATTTGCGGAGTATGAAGAGGATTGGAGCATTTTATTCAAGGATTTCTAGTCCACAGGGTACATGTATCAGGGCAATCTGCAGCGAGAAGTCACAAACTTGCCCAATCCTGAACCACTAAATGCAGACACTTGATAGGGAACCTACTCTTCATAAGAGTAAGTCTCCTGATCGACGGAAGGGTTGAACCCTAACAACAGACGATGGAGTGTACACATGCTACCTAATACACTGAGAAGTATGCTGATGTACACATAGAGCGACTTGCGGACCAAGAAGTTTGTTCCTCAGATTATCCGAAACGCGAATCACTACCTACAATGTCAGCTCAACGTAGTGTACACGAGAGGGAAGCCGCAGACCCGGTAGAGAAGAAGTCTTCACAACTCAAAGTGGAAATCCGAAAACCTCTTTCCATGACACATGCCCAGACCAAGCACATTGACTTTACAATGCAGAAAATTAGCTCTACAATACTAGGTCATCGTCCCAACAATTCAGAGCTATATGCCAATAGAAGCTACCTTTCAGAAGAATCCCACAAAACCAAAGAATCAACATAACAAGAGAATAGCCAGCAAGAGTACTTCAAGCAGCCTGACTTACCGGATCCGAGTGCACTATTGGGAATCTATCTTATGAATTCGGAGCCGAAACTCCCCTCCGACTCCAATTGCGTCACGCCTTCCGAATGGTTTGTATCCGATCAAGACTGAGGCGCTTCAAACCTAGCTGCGAAGACCAAGTAAGCAACACTCACAAAGTGAGACAAGCACCACCCCTGCAATTCGCACTCCTGTGTACTTGTGGTGACCACAAAATCACCCTCCTCCTGATTCTCCGATAATACCCAGCTATCAACCTCCAAACTTTTAACCACGCTCGAGCGAGTACAGGAAAATTTTCCCTGAAAAAAAGGGAGATCTTAGATTCAACTCAAACCCCTGCTCCGAATCTGTAAAACCCACCGCCTTAATGTTCCCCGTAAGTGCACCGAGTTGGGCCGCAAAAAATCAGATGTAATGCACGGCCTGGCAAGCAACGGTGAGATATTTGTGGCAAACGCGAGGTGGTTCTGAGGTCCACATGCTCTGGGCAGAGAAAGGTGAGACAGTGGCCATGAGTGATACGACGGGAAGCATTGGGGAAGATGCTCACCCTCAGGATCTCGCGCGCTGCCTTTACTCCAGCGACGGGATTGGCACCGGCAGTTTGAGGTCTCCATTGGTCCGCTTTTTATCCAATTCTTGCTGCACCTCGCCTCGCGACGCCTCGCCTCACCGGCTGCGCGCGGGCCGCGACGGCGGCGGCGGTGACTCCTCTGTCGCTCGCGGCGGATTTTTGAAAATTTGAGCTCCCGGGTTGTCGTGCTGCCCGTCCTCGGTTGAGACGCTGCCCGTTGATTCGAAATTCACACTTGCCATTCGCGGAGTTTCAAATTTTTATACTTAAAAATATGTACACACACATATCAGCATCGGAGCCCCAATGTTTGCTTTGGGGTTAATATGTTACAGTACAAAATTGATGTAAAATATCAATTTTCATTTCTAAAAGAGAAGTATCAATATTAATAAATTAATTTTATATACAAGTCTTTTATTAGATTTTTTTTTCAAGATTTACCTAAAGTATTTTTAAAATTTGGATTTTAATAAGATAATAAGATTTCTTTTTATTTCCATTTCCAAAGTTTATTTTTTAACATATTGCATGTGGATGTATATATGTATATATCATCATTATTATTTTAATTATCTATATATAGAATTAATTAAAATATATTTTATAATACTTTTCTACATTATTTGTATTGTGATTCACTATGATTCATTATAGCAATTAGTAGCATCTATGCTTGCTTATAAAACTATCATACTTTGTAGTTTAGTCAATGGTATCAAGGGTGCCTATTTAAATTATATAATTATTTTAGAGAACCATTATCATATTACATGAAATCTTACTTGAGAATATACCAGATACATGAGTGTGGAAGATAAAAATAAAATTACAACAATAAGTCCTAACACTTCTAATAGAATTACATATAAATTACAATTAAAGATTAACAAGTGTATTCAAGCATTAAAGAAGTTTAATTAGATTTTTGATTAATTATTAAAAAATAAAAAGAAATCCTAAAGAACTTTTAAAAAAGTCATAAAGAAATAAAAAAAGAATTTTTAAAGAAATATTAATATAATAATCTAAAATAAATATTAAAATAGTAATCTTTTTAAAATATTAAAAATAAAAAATATAATCAAATCTTAATCAAATTTTAATCAAACTTTAATCAAACCCTAATCAAATCTTAAATCCTAAATAAATTCTAATCAAATCCTAAATCTTAAACAAATCCTAATAAAATCCTAATAAAATCCTAAATCCTAATCAAATTCTAAATCTTAAATAAATCCGAATAAAATCCTAATAAAATCCTAAATTCTAAATAAATCCTAATTAAATTCTAATGAAACCTTAAACAAATCTTGATGAAATCCTAAACAAATCCTAAATAAATCCTAATAAATCTTAATCAAATCTTAATCAAATCCTAACAAATCTTAAAACAAAGTGAAATCTCAATAGCTAATGATTGAACTATTGATTTTTACTTCAATCCAATAAGAAAATTATTAAATATCTTAGAAACCCTCACTAACCTTTAAAACCAAAATTTCAAGATCTTAACCCACTTGAACTTTAATAACCTTCAATCAAACCATTCAATCAATTTCAAACTTATAGCATATACTCAATACAACTACAACCACAAACCTACAAATTTATTTCTAATAGATCTATAACCAAACTCACAAAATACTCAAAAATGTAAACCCTTTTTTATTTCACAAATCAACCTTGACTTTACAAAGTCAACATATAAAGTCAACATTTTCCCAAATCACTCAAAATTGAAGCTCAGAGAAACCTTCTAAAGTCTACTATCAAATTCCACTCTTCAATTTGCCAAAGAACTCTCTATTTGCCATAGGCATGTGGTTTTGTGCCTCAAGGTCTGATTTTGACCCAAGTTTATAATTGGTCCTGTCTAGATATCAATTCTTAGAATTTTGAAATAAATTTTACTAATACCTATTTTTAATTCCTTTCTAAAGATGTCTACATCATTTGTTTTTCTAATCTACTTTGTTTTGCTTTATTTATGGCTACACAAAGTAAGTAGAAGCTTCTTCTAAAAGAAGACAACATTAGCATCTTTTAATTTTTATTACCTCCTTGTCTATTATCTATATTTCTAAGTTAATTTGTTAAATTTTTTTCATTTGAACTCCTCTATAATATAATTATTTGTTTTTTCTTTCACCTAATGGTTGTATTATTACACAACATTGTTAGTTGGACACCTTCCATTTACTACATAGACACTCCCTCTGCCATGCACTTCCATATACATACATTAACTTTATTCCTATTTGAATATTTTTTAATGTTGATATTTTTACTATTGAGAAGGACTATGAAAAAAATAAAAAATAAAAAATAAATTGATATCTTAATTTTATGCCTGAATGATTAGTATCACATACTAAAATTTAGATGTATGTTCCATATTAAAGAAAATGAACTATAAAATTATGTAATAAACTTGCACAAATGATTAGAAGTATAAATTATTTATTTATTTATTTATTTGTTTTGTTTTATTTTAATTCTTAATAAATTAAAGAAACCACATTGGAGGTATCCACACAATAAAAGAGAGGTGTCCATGCAATAAAAGGAAGGTATGTACTTAGTTGTTTCCTTATTTTTTGATATAAAGTTGTTTAGTATAAAAATAAATACTTCTAAATAAGATATGTGTGTATATATGAATACATAAATATATAAATATATTATAATAATATTTAAATATTTATCTTATTTATTTTAGTTTAGATAAATTATTAATATCACTAATATTGTATTTCTTAACTTTACTACATAGTAAGATTATATATATATATATATATATATATATACATATAATATTCTTGAATACACTTGGTTATTTTTCATTGAATTTTTATAAACTCTCCTCATACCAATGTTCTTAGAATTCATAATATTGTCATAAATTAAAAGTTTGAATTGAAAAACTAATATATGAAATTATGAAGTTATTTCGTAGCATCAAAAAGTATACATCCTGACAACCTTGATGAAATAGAAATTTAATGATTTTTATAACTGTTGAAATAATTAGAGTAATTATTACAGTAATGAAAAAATGAAAAAATAAAAAAAACATTTTTCTCATATTTGAAATATTCTTTAATTATTTCTAACTTGATATTTTAATAAAATTTTAAAAATTCATGTGGTATATTATTTTATTATAAAAGCCCAAAATAAATCATGAATCATTTATGCCTAAAGTTTCTAACTCAAATTAATTAAATAAAAACATTTCAGTCTTCCAAAAAGTGATCTATTAAATTTAAGATATTTTGTTTCATAGGTTTTATTTAATTTAAAATTTATCATTACCAAAATAATAATAAAGTAAATGCACATTTTTAATATACATATATTGATCAAATTAAGTTACTAAAAGAACAAACATTTAAAAATAAATGTATCTGAAAACTTAATGATTATGAAGGATTTTCACCACAATCATTTATAATTTCCCAAAGCATGTGCTTAATTTAACAACATATGATCATAAAAATAATTTTTAAAAATTAAAAATATAATATTAAACTAGATTAAGTAGCTCAAGGGTTTATAAAATCAAAGTCAAATTCTCTTAAAAGTACAGATTAGGCATATGTAATCATTTTAAGACTACAAAGAGCATTATTAATTGTTAAATTGAACAAAATATTTTTTCACACAAATTTTTTTTGATAAAATTATTTTATAATTTTATAATAATTCTTATTAGAAGTATTCAATAGAACTAATATTTTGAATAAGATACTTAATATATATATATATATATATATATATATATATAAACTATTATAAACAATTAGCTAATATATTTATATAATGTATCAAAACCTAATCAAACTTTAATATAAAAATAATATTTATTATCATATGCGATATATAAATTAATTTATAATTTATAAAATATATTTTTTAAATATATTTTAATAAAATAAATAAATTGATATCCTTATGTATTTATATTTATTTTAAAACTTATAATTATAAACTTAAAATCTTTATCAATTTTGTATTAATTTATTTTTATTAAAATTATTTTAAAAAAAAATATTATAATTTTTTTTTTTTCTTTTTTTTTTTCTTCTTCAAAGATTACCAATTTTCAAGACCAAATTAGTCAAATTCATTTTTTTACCAAAGGTTATGTATAAATCTTCAAAATTAATAATTATAAATAATTAAAAGAATTTAAATATTAAATAGATATTTAATATAATTTTTATTTTTATAAGTTTTTACAAATATAAAATAATAATCTTCTATTACTAAAAATAAAAGATTATTAAAAAATGATTAATTTTTTATACATATATAGAGAGAGAGAGAACTATAAGTGTCACAGACATACACATAGTTACCTATATAATTAAGTAGAATTAGGTAAAAGTAGGTAAAAGTAGATTAATTCTATAATATCTTCTAGAGAAACTTCCTGGAAGCTTCATAGACGCTGCTTTGACCATATAGGTGTCCATAGTTGATTTCTTGGTTAGAAACTTGGTCAACAAGTTAACCATGTGCCACACATGTTAATAGCTTGTTCTTCAAGCTAACTACGTGGCGCACATGCTTGCAAGCTTGCAAGCAAGCTAAGACAAGTGGCCTTCAAAGTCAACACATATTGGAGGTCCTATAGAACATCGCCACGTAGCTTCTAGTTAGATAGTATATATAGAGACAAGAGTGAAGCCTTCTTCACTCTTGTCAACTCCTTTTTTGCTTCTAGTCTAGTTCAAGAGTCTCTAGTTGTCTTGTCTTTTGGCAATAGCCATTCCAATTTCCTTTTAATATATACTTTCTTATTTCTATTTTATAAGAGAAGTCTCACTTGTCCATTTGATTTCATCGAGTTCTTGTCCTTGACAGTTTGACAAGAGTGAAGATTTATTGTTCTTGTTTTGGGTTAGAAGTGAGTAGATTATTCCACTTCTATTCTTTGTATTTGAAGGTTGCGGACTACCCACCTTTGAATTGACTCTATTTGCTTTCTAATCTTGATTTTTTCCTAAAAGAGAGTGGATCACTTCTCTTTGTGGAAGGTTTTTGTTTGATATTAGAGGTTGCGGATTACCCTCCTCTAATCCAAATTGTAGATTTGCAAAGTTGTCTAAGATGGAAGGAAAAATCATGGATGCTACACTTACCAAAAGCGAGAATAGATTTGCAACTATTGCAGATCTTCAGGAGCTTGTCAACACTCTTAAAGTGGAAATTTTACGAATCACCAATGGTAATCATGGAAGCGCTATTCCAACACCTATGGAGGAAGTCCAGAGCTTACGCCAAGAAGTTGTACAACTGAGAGAAGCAAGTAGATCAGCCTCCCAACCGAATCCAAGAAATCTTGCTTCTTTAAGCGTTAAAGAGGCAAAGATTAGTATGCCCGAGAAATTTGATGGAACAAGATCAAAGTTTTGAGGATTTTTACAACAAGTCAAGCTTTATTTAAGGTTACACCCTTTCCAATATTCTGATGGATTTACCTAAGTTGGATTCATAGGTGCACTTCTATCTGGAATTGATCTTTCTTGGTTTGCACCTTTGATGGAAAAAGATTCAAGACTTCTTTACAATTTGAATTCATTCCTTGAAGTATTTACGGCTACATTTGGAGAAAGCGACTGAGAGAGGGTAGCAGAGACCAAGCTTTTATCTTTATGACAAGGATCACGATCAGCTACAACATATGCTGCTGAATTTCAAAATCTTGCTTGCGATGTAGAGTAGAATGACAAAGCCCTTATCAACCAATTTTGTTATGGATTGAAAGATAACGTCAAAGATTTGTTACTAACAATGTCAAAAGCTGAATCTTTGGAGCAATTTGTTGCTCAAGCGATTACATGTGACAATCGATTATTTGAAAGGTGCGAGGAACATAAATTCAGTTGGAGAGGAACAAGTCAATTGATGACAGCAACTCCTAAGTTTTCAGAAACTTACTTGGCTAAACCAGAATCAATGCAAATTGATGCGGTACGCTTTAAACCTCTCACTGAGCAGGAAAAGACTCGACGTCGTCAAGAGGGTTTGTGCTTATATTGTGGAGAATCTAAACACACTGCTCAATATTGTCCAAAGAAGCAACGCAATCACAAAATGAGAAGTATGGCTGCTAGAGAAGACACTGTGTCGGAAAACGAATTTCTCCAGCTACAATAGGGACCGTGCAGCTGGAATCATGTGCAACACCTTGTAAAGGTCCTATTCTCTCCTCAGACCCTTCACCTTGTTTTACAATAGAAATATCATTAGGACCTCAAAATCACAAAGTCTTTGCTTTATTAGATTCAGGAGCCTTAGCCTGTTTCATAGACAAAGACTTTGTCAAAAAATAAGAAATTGTTTTAATCAAGAAAGCTAAACCTGTACACGTAGAAGTCATAGATGGTCGTTTGTTATCTTCTGGAGATGTCACCTATGAGACTGTTCCTTTAGATGTAGCAATTAAAGGACATACTAATGTAGTAATATTTAATGTGATTAGATCCTTTCAAATCTGATTATTTTAGGATTATCGTGGTTAGAAAAGTATAATCCTCAAATAGATTGGATTTCTTGTAACCTCGACTTTTCTTGTAGTTCAATCCAAGAATCCAGTAGTCAAGTAGAAATACATAAGTCTAGTATATCCAAACCTTTACTAATAGGTGCGAAAGCTTTTATACATGCGGTAAAAGAAGGACCATCTTTTGTTATATATGCCACATCTATTTCAGATATTGAGAAGACTACAAGTAATATTCCTAACCAGTATCAAGATTTTCAAGATGTTTTTGAAAAGAAAAATGCAGATATTCTTCCATAGCATCGACCTTATGATTGCTCAATCGACCTTCAAGGAGGAGCTCAACCACCATTTGGACCAATCTATAGTTTATCGCAGAACGAGCTGACTGCATTGAAGGAATATATTGATGAGAACTTGGCTAAGAACTTCATACGCCATTCGAAATCTCCAACATGAGCTCCTATCTTATTTGTAAAGAAAAAAGACAAATCCTTACGGATGTGCGTAGATTATCGAGGGCTTAATAAGATTACTATCAAGAATAGGTATCCTTTACCTCTGATTTCAGGACTTCTTGATCAACTCAGCCAAGCAAAGATCTATACAAAAATAGATCTATAAGAAACATATAATTTGGTCCGCATCAAAGAAGGTGACGAATGGAAGACTGCATTTTGAACTAGGTATGGATATTTTGAATATAATGTCATGCCGTTTGGACTCACAAATGCACCACCTACTTTTTAATATCTTATGAATGACATTTTTTGTGAATTTCTTGATAATTTTGTTGTTTGCTATTTAGACGATATTCTAATCTACTCTAAGAATGCTGAAGAACATGAATTTCATGTTTGTCATGTGTTACAAAAACTTAGAGATACAAGATTATACGCCAAGATGGAAAAGTGTGTATTTCACACTATTCAAGTTGACTTCCTAGGATACATCATTTCTAATAACGGCTTAATGATGGATCCTAAGAAAGTTTAGACAATTATGGACTGGAAAATTCCAAGGACAATAAGAGATGTACAGTGTTTTTTGGGATTTGCCAATTATTATCAGATCTTCATTAAGAACTTTTCTCAAGTTGCAGCTTCATTGACACCCTTAACTTGTAAAGAAAAACTTGAGTGGAGCAAAGAAGCAGAAGCATCATTTGAAGCTTTGAAGACAGCTTTTACTTTTGCACCAATCTTGTATGGCGTTGACTTTTCTAAAGCATTCTTTATGGAAACAGATACATCAGATTTTGCATTGGGTGCCGTATTGTCACAAATGGGAATAGATGACAAACTTCATCCAATAGCTTTTCATTCAAAAAAGTTTTCAGCAGCCGAGATTAATTATGAGATCCACGATAAAGAAATTCTTGCAATCGTGGACTCTTTTCAAGAATGGCATCATTATCTAGAAGGTGCCTCCCATCCAGTCACCGTATATACGGATAACAAGAATCTTGAGTATTTCATATCAGCACGTGTTTTAAATCATCGTCAAGCTCGTTGGAGTATGTCTTTGTCAAGATTCGAGTTCATTATCACGTTGTCATACTGCATTTACGTGCAGTGTATAAAAATATGAAAAATCTTGTATCTATTGTTAATATATGTGTGAGTGCTAGAGGTTATTTTAGAAGATATTATAAGGAGAGGATTTATTATAGCCACTTAATTAGTGAATTAAGATGGCTATTTGTTTTGTTCTTACCTTATTTATATCCTAGAATAGACTCTTTTGTAATTAGAAGAAAGATAAAGGTTGTTTTACCTTTCTTGTTGACTTTTGAGGTAGAATGGACCTTATGAAGGATAAGAAAGAAGAGCATGGGGTGAATAAGGCCCATCCAATAGGATTTGGCTGCCCATGTGGGCGTCTCATAGTCTAATATAGAAAGAAAGGGAGATATACTCCTCTTGTTAGACCGAGAGAGAAAGGCAGTTTTGAATAGTGAACTTTGGAGAGAGATAGCTCCGAGGAGATAGAAGTGTTTGTAGTGAAAATTGGTGGGTGTGTTCTTCGAGTTGTGAGGATTCTAGAACCTACTCACTTGCTTGTATTGGAGTTGTGAACAAAAGGTTATGCTTGTTTTAGTAGAGTGAGGTTTGCTGCCACCCGACGAAGAGGGGCAGAAACTTCGAGCTGCCACTGCAAGTTTGATTTCAGTTCTTTCTTAGTGAAATTTATAGAAAATGTGGAAGATTGTGCTAGCTATCTATCAAGACATCTCTTGTAGCATTTGGAGTTGGAGAGCATAAGTTGTGAGCTTGAGAGTGGGAAAGGGTTTGCTGCCACCCGACGAAGAGGGGCAGAGATTTTGTTCAACCACCCAAGTCGGACAGTCTCTTCAATCTTTTTGATATTTTAGGTGCTTGTAGTAGCTTGTGTAAGCTTTCCACAAAAACAAAAATCAATACATTTGGAGCTTTGATGAAAGTTTTATGAGCCGTGAAGTGTCAAAGAGGAAAAATTGTTGCTAGGGTTTGAAGAGTAGAATCGACTAGCTACAAAATCTGGAGTTTGAGAGGCATGCATGCGAAATTTTAGATCAAGCTAGATGATGGAGTGAGCTTTCTAAAAAGCTATTGCATGTCCAATTTGGAGAAGGGAAGTGATCACAACAAAGGCTGAAGTGAAGAGGAGCTTTGCTGCCTTTGCATTTGCTTGGAAATTTTAGCGCCTACTTCTTTTAGCCATAACTTTTAAATGGTAAGTCATCTATTTGTGAAATTTTGATATGTTTTACAATGGATTATTGGCTTTCCATAGGCTATAAGCACGCTTGATTCGACCTTTGGATGAATTTTTAGTGATTTATTTAGTTTCAGTTTGTTGTATAACTTGTATTCCTCATATGCGGTTGTATTTTGAGGTATACTTGAATACATACATACTTTGCTTATACTTTTTATACAAGTATATATACTTGTATTTATACAAGTATTCTATAAGTATTCTACAAGTATTATACATAATATTTGTATAAATATTTGTACAAGTATTATACCAAGGATTTATACAAGTATTTGTACAAGTGTTATATCAAGGATTTATACAAGTATTTATACAAGTATTTGTATAAGTATTATTCAAGTATTTATACTTTATATTTGTACAAGACTTGTACAAGTATAATACAAGTATAACTTGAAAGCTTGAAGAAATATTGTGCAAGTATAGAACATACTTGCACGGCTTCCTCTCATGTTCCCTGCTAGTTCTAGTAGCAGCTAGGAACCCGGCGTTTTTCCAAGGCGAATTCTCTCTATCCGACAACGTATAGGCCAGAAAAACAACAAGGTTTGTCTGATGCCCTTTCTAGACATTCTTATCTTGCTCCAAAAGAAGGAGATGCAGCTTTTGATCAACAAAGAACGACCCTCTTGAAGCCAGAACAATTTTATCTTTGAGCAATCAAATCAACATTGACCATTGATTCGAATTTTTTCAAGAAAATCCAGTCAAGTATGTCCTTAGACCCTCTTTTTCATGATATTAAGAACAATTCATCTAAGTCTCATGATACTTCCAAGTTCGAATTCAAGAACAATCTACTCTACTTTGAGGGATGCTTGTATATCCCAGAAGGCGAAGCACAACTACGTGCTCTTGAAGCTCGTCACAATTTTTCCGCAGCAGGACATTTTGGGTACAACAAGACTCTGGAACTAATATCAAGAGATTTTTGGTGGCCTCAAATGTGGAAGGCAGTTAAGGAGTTTGTACAATCATGCGATGTCTGTTCAAGATCAAAAACCCCTCGTCATCAACCTTACAGACTTCTCCAACCACTACCTATACCAGAACAACCATGGTCTTCTATCTCTATGGATTTTATCACAAATCTATCAATTTCAAATTCATATGATTCCATATTCGTGATTGTAGATCGGTTCACCTAGATGGCACACTTTGTACCATGTACAAAATCTATCACAGGTGAAGAAACAGCTAAGTTCTTTTTTAACAACATCTATCGCCATCATGGATTGCCAAGGGATGTTATATCAGATAGAGGAACGCAATTTGTATCCAAATTTTGGAGAACCCTGTTCAAGATATTGAAGGTGGATATAAAACTATCTTCAGCCTTCCATCCTCAAACAGATGGTCAAACGGAAGGAGTGAACCAAGTCTTGGAGCAATATTTGAGGTGTACCATCAATTACCATCAAGACGTTTGGACAACTCTTTTGCCATTGGCAGAGTTTGCTTATAATAATTCGGTACATTCTTCTACTCAACAAACACCTTTCTTTGCCAATTATGGTTATCATCCACGACTTGATATTTTTGACTTTTCAAAAGCTGATAATCCTGCGGCAAAAGATTTGGCAAATCAGTTGGCAGAGCTACATGCAACAATGAAGGTGCGATTAAAAGAAGCTCAGGAATGACAAAAGACCAATGCAGATGTCTATCACAAGCAACAACCTCAATTCCATGTTGGTGATAAGGTATGGCTACTTCGTCGAAATATCAAGACTGTTCGTCCCTTGTGATAAGTTGGACTATCGTAGGCTTGGGCCATTCTCAATTTGTGAACAAGTCAATCCAGTCGCTTATCAATTAAAGCTATCGGAGTCTATGAAGATTCATCTTGTATTCCATGTGTCTCTACTTGAGCCATATAAGACAACAAATATACAAGGAAGAAAACAAATGCTATCGCCTCCTATAGAAGTGGATAACAATGAAGAATTTGAGGTGGAAGAAGTCTTAGATTCGAGGCGGCGCCAAAACAGGTTGGAATATCTTATTCATTGGCGCAGATACAATATTAGTGAGCACACATGGGAATCGGCAAAGAATCTTACAAATGCAGCAAGGAAAGTGGAGACCTTTCATCAACGACATCTATCAAAACCAAGATGAAGACCTCTCCTATAAAAGAAACAAGATCTAGGCAAGATAACATTCAACTTTCTAACCTTGTTTGTAACTTCTTTGTATTTGTGGCGCTGAGGAAATGGAAAACCAACAACTAGCGGATTCGACTCAAGAGCCTTCATTTGCTGACTTGTCGAATGAGACGTTGCGATTGTCACAACCTTCAAGACGACGCAACCGAGATAAAGATCTTCAAGAACGACATGTTCTTCTTCGAATAGATGGCGAGATACAACGTGTTTAGTATCACAACCTTCGAAGAGACTCCCGATGTTTGGTGATTTTATTGGAGGTAGGAACAACTCTTGATGGTGTTCCAAACGTGTTATTCGAAGGAAGTTATGAAGGTCACAACAATGATCAAATAACAGGGTAGTCTTTCCGCCCCGGAATGGGACATTATCGATGGCTGAGAGGATCCATTAATTACCTTCGAAGAGAACAAAGATCAGAGTATGTGGCAAATATAATCCGGTGTATCTTAGACTTTCTCAACATCTAACCACGGCTCCTCGTGGAACTCGTGCCTAAAAGGAGGGGTAATGTCACGGACATACACATAGTTACCTATATAATTAAGTAGAATTAGATAAAAGTAGATAAAAGTAGATTAATTCTATAATATCTTCTAGAAAAACTTCCTGGAAGCTTCATAGACGTTGCTTGACCGTATAGGTGTCCATAGTTGATTTCTTGGTTAGAAACTTGGTCAACAAGTTAACCATGTGCCACACATGTTAATAGCTTGTTTTTCAAGCTAACTACGTGGCGCACATGTAAAAAACTTGCCTTGCAAGCTAAGGCAAGTGGCCTTCAAAGTCAACACATATTGGAGGTCCTATAGAACATCGCCATGTAGCTTCTAGTTAGATAGTATATATAGAGACAAGAGTGAAGCCTTCTTCACTCTTGTCAATTCTTTTTTTGCTTCTAGTTAGATAGTATATATAGAGACAAGAGTGAAGCCTTCTTCACTCTTGTCAACTCTTTTTTTGCTTCTAGTCTAGTTCAAGAGTCTCTAGTTGTCTTGTCTTTTGGCAATAGCCATTCCAATTTCCTTTTAATATATACTTTCTTATTTCTATTTTATAAGAGAAGTCTCACTTGTCCATTTGATTTCATCGAGTTCTTGTCCTTGACAATAAGGTGGATACCCCCCTTTTATTACATAGACATCCTTTTGTACCACAATCCTTATATATACATAGTAAAACTCTTATTTACACTAATTTTTTTTTAAAGTAAATTAATAACAAAAGATTTTTGTACAATGGCTTATGTTGTTGTTGTTTTTATTTTTTTATTTTTTTATTTTTAAATTAATTAATTTTATAAAATTTTATAATATATTTTATATAATTTTCTTATTTATTTTTTAATAATTTATTAATTTTATTTAAAGAATATTTTATTATAAATTTATTTAAAATTTTTTTAATACAAATAAGAATTTTATTATGTATATGTAAGAATGAATGGTACATGGTGTCACAAACATATTCCAAGTTATCACTTTCTAGAATCTTATAGAATCTTCTTTAATATTCTAAAATCTTTTTTAATCTTTTAAAATCTTCTAGAACCTTCCTCACTCTTTTAAAATCTTTTTTAACCTTCTAAAACCTTCTAAGATATTCATAAAAACTTCCATAGATGCTGTAGAAACTTCCTAGTTTCTTTTGTAGTTAGAATCATTTATAGAGATTTCCATTAAGCTGAAGAAGCTTTTGTAGAAGGTTCAATAAGACATAGACCTTACAGTATAAATAAGAGGTAAGATCAAGATACACCTTAGTCTTGCCAATACAAGTTTTGGAGGAATTCAAAGTGTTGCCTTGTTTCTTAATACCAATCTAAATTTTGTTCTTGTGAACCATCTAGTTCTTTATTCTTGAAATCAATTTAATTTTGTACTTTTTTTTTTGTCCATTTGTTAATTTGTTATCTTGCATCCTTAACACTTTGCTAAGACTACTAAGTAATCATATCAAAGCTTTGATCTCTTGATAAATAGTGGATTATCCCTCTTCTTGAAGATACTTTTGCATTTTAGAAAAATACAAGTTATTTCCTTTTAAACTAATATGCTTACATATTATAATTTGATCTTTTTTTTAGAAAGAATAGATTATTTTTTTTTAAAGATGTATCACTATCTTTTAGAGGTTGTAGATTATTCTCTTTTAAATTAATATTATTTAATAATATTTCTATTTAGTATAAAAAATATTATATTAAAGGCTTGTTGAATTTTTTTTTGTCAGCATAGAAGTAGATTAGGTCATGAGATGTGCATCTTCACAAACAAAGAATAAAGTGGTGACTCTTACAAATCTTTGAGCTCTTTTGGATAGTATACAAGAAAAAATGGTATTCCTTTATAATCCAAAAAAGAATTACAAATAAAATTAGTATTTAAAAAAATTAAACAAGAGATTCATAATTTGTAGCAAGAGATTATTCAATTGAGGGAAGCAAGTAGTAGATAAGTGTGAGCCATCAAAATGGCTCACTTCTTTATTTTTATCCAAATCAATAAAAAATCAATAATTAGAATAAATTTAGGCTAATTAGTATTTTTTGGTGGCTAAAATCCTTATTAAATAGATTATTCTTACTAAATAGATATTTTTATTATTCTAAGAAATAAGTTCAATATATTAATAGAAAGATTAGATAAAAATATAATAAATAATTCAAATTTAATAATAGAATGATCATCTAGAGCTAAGATCAATTATACTAGCCTAATCTATTATTAAGAAATAATAGAATTCTAAAAATTAGAATTTTATAAATTTCGAGAATTTTTAAAAATTACCGGCTTTTAATTATTGTGAATCAAAATTGTTTAGCAATTGGTGATTTTAATCACTATATTAAAATGTATTTAGTTGAAGAAAATACTATGAGTTTATCTGAATTATTATTATTCATCTAAGTTTAGATTAGAAGGTAGTAGTAAAAATTTCTTAAAGTATTTGAATAAAATTATAATAGTCAAAAGTTGCAATTAATAAATTGATTAGAACTATGCTTTTGAACTTAGATTTGGACATATGAGTAGTCAATCTTAAGATAAAATTGTATTTTAAATACATTAGTGGTGTTAATTTTGCTAAAAAAATAGTTTATTCTTAATTATAAGCAAATCCAACCTTAAAATCGGGCTTAGGCTTAGGATCATTTTGAACCCTTGAACTTGATTAAGAATTTGTAGTTTAAAGGTGGGGATGTGGCCGCCATCCTTGGGCCGCCTTGCTCTTGGTTAAAAGGGGCTTGGATGGCCACTCTTGCTCTCTCTCATCTTTTGCTGGCAAAGCCTTTGAAAATTTTTTCCTTGAAGTGTGGATTCTTCTTTCCTAAATTGGGCTATGTTTCATATGTGTATAACTTCTAGTAAGAGTAAAATTAGGACTTGAATTTTTAGAAAGTGGTAGGAATTTTTGTTTAATTTCCAAAGACATATTGTACGTACCATTTGGATCAAGGACAAGGTGATGGTAGCCATTTTAGTAATAGGGTGTTTGCTGCCCCTTTGATTTAGAGTTGTGACTTTGGAGGACGAGATCTAGATGTTAAGAAGAGTTTGAAGATGAAACTTGTTGGAAAAGAAGCACTCTAAAGTCTAGTTTATGAGAAGCTAAGGCTTATTTATGAAAAATCAAGGACAAGGCAATGGCACCCATTTTAATAATAGGGTGTTTGTTGCCCCTTCGACTTAGAGTTGTGACTTTGGAAAATGAGATTTAGAGTGTTAAGGAGAGTTTCAAGATGAAACTTATTGAAGAAGAAGTGTTCTAAAGTTTGGTTTATGAGAAGCTAAGGCTTGTTCATGGGCAATCAAGGACAAGGTAGTGGCGACCATTTTAGTGAAGGGAGGTCTACTATTAGTAAAATTCAGAGTACCAACTTTGAGGAGTGACATCTTCCAAACCAAAGTGAGTTCGGAACTAAATTTTTGGATGGTGATAGAGCTTAAAGTGACCTTTTTAAGAGATTTATGCATACTTGAATCCAATCAAGGACGAGGCAACAAAAGTTGTTTTAGTGAAGGGGGATTGATTTCTTGGATCAGAAGTATCACTTGGTTATATTTTCATATTTTTTCACAGTTGCTTGTAATTTCCTTCTAATACCTTACTAAATAATCTTAATACTTATTATTACATACTTCTTGAGCTAATATCTCTTTATTATCCTATTTTTTTACTTTTTATTTTTACTTAGAAGTTTTCCATTATATTTTATATTTTTTTGTTTCACTTTTATTATCAATTAAATTTTGTATTTTTAACTTTTATTTTTTTATATTTTTTACTTTTATATTTATCTTTTATTTTTTATCTTTTATCTTTTTATATGTCATTTTTATTTTAATCTTTTATATTTTATATTTTACTATTTATCTTTTGTCTCTCATTTTTATTTTGATTTTTTTATCTTTTTCATTCATCTATAATACTAATCATGTATTATTTGGAAGATACTTAGATAATAATACTATAAATACTAAAAATAAAAATAAAATCATAAAAAAATCCAAAAATACTAATTTTTCTAATTCAATCAAGTAAAAATATACAAAAATCTTGTGGTGAGTTTTTTTTGGTTCACAATAAATTATACACATGACTCCAACAAAAGTTCCAAGAGTTGTCATGAAGAAACTAAAGGCTAGTATGCTTGATAAATTTGATGGAACAAAAACCAACTTTTGAGGTTTTGTGCAACAAGTATGATTCTATTTATAATTTTATCCTTCTTATTATTTGGATGGATTCACTAAAGTTGCTTTTATATACACCTTTTTATTAAGTATTCAATTATAATTTGCTCCACTATTAATTTTTTTTTTTTTAATCTTATATAATTTGAAGATTTTTATAAAAAGATTTATTATTGCATTTGGAGATAGTGATCAAGAGAGGGTGGTAGAAAGGAAGATGTAAAATCTATAACAAGAACAATGTTTAGCTATGATTTATGCTACAAAATTTTAATAATTTACTTGTGATTTTGATTGGAATGATAAGGCTTTAATGACTCAATTTTATTATGGTCTAAAAGATAATATAAAGAATTTATTGATCACAATGCCAAAAATTGAAAGCTTAGAAGAACTCATGTCTCAAGCTATTACTTATGATACACCTATTTGAATTGTGACAAGAGAGGCAATCAATTTTTAGCAATGCCTATTAAGATATGATTGCTAGATATTCAAAAATATTAAAAAAGCCATTAACATATTATAAATCCATACAAATTGATGCAACTCAATTCAAGCCATTAACACCTATAAAAAAGATTAGACATTGATAAAAGAATCTATATCTATATTGTAGAAGACCTAATCAGAAGGCAGCAAACTGTCTAAATAAGTTGAAGAAATTTAAGACACAAAGTGTAATATCTAAATTAGAGAGGTTGGAAAATGAAAACATACAATCATAGTAGGGACCTTGCATGCTTTTTGTACATATAAGAATCTCAACTATTAGAAGTAATATTAGAAGATCAAGTATTACTTATTATCTTCAATATCATTTAATATCCAATAAATCTTATTATTATTGGACTCCCTTAGTTTAAATTATATAATCCTAATATTGATTGGAATTTGTAAAAGATTTTGTCAAGGCCCAAATATCAAATTTTTATTTAATTAATTTTTGGTGTTTTGATAAGATATAATATTATTTATTTATTAATTATAAAAAAATAGAGATTTTTGGTCTAAATTATGTACTAAGGCCTTAGATTATCAAATTGGTTTTAATAGAATCTAGTTATAAAAATTGGATTTTAAAAAATATTATTCTTTATTTAAAATGAAGTTGTTAAAAAATACGGAGTTAATTATAGTTGGAATATTGTCACAGACATACTTCAAGTCACCACATTCTAGAACCTTTGGTAGTTTTCAAGAACTTTCTATATTCTTTTAAAATCTTCTATAGTTTTTTAAAATCTTCTAAAATCTTTTAAAATATTTTTAAAAATCTTTTATAATCTTCTAGAACCTTCTAGAATATTCTTCAATCTTCTAAAATCTTCTGTTGTTGTAATACATGAAGTCTTGCTTGAAAATGCTCTGGGCACCTAGTTGTGGAAGATAAAAAAAAAATATGCAACAAGATCCTAACAACTCTAATGGAATCCTAAATAACTTCCATTAAACCTTAATAATATTAATCAAGCTTTGACTTAATCTTAAAGAAATTATAAAAGAAGAATAAATAAATCATACATTAATCATAAAAAAAAATAACATATAAAATAATAATTTTAAAAAATATTAAAAAAAAAAATCTTAAAATCCTATCCAAATCTTAATTAAATCTTAAGTCAAATCTTAGTCAAACTTTAAGTCAAACCTTGGTCAAATCCTAAGATAAACCTTGGTCAAATCCTAAGTCAAATCTTGATTAAATCCTAAGTCAAACCTTGATCAAATCCTAAGTCAAACCCTGATCAAATCCTAAGTCAAACCTTGATTAAATCCTAAATGAAATCCTGGTCAAATTTTAAGTCAAACCTTCATTAAATCCTAAATCAAACCTTTGTTAAATCCTAAGTCAAATCCTAATCAAATCTTAAGTCAAACCCTGATCAAATCCTAAGTCAAAATTTAAATCAAATCCTAATTCTAATCAAACCTTAATAAAATCCTAATCAAATCCTAATCAAATCCTAGTCAAATTCTAATTTTAATAAAATTCTAATCAAATCCTAATCAAATCCTAGTTAAGTCTTAATCCTAATAAAATCCTAATGAAATCCTAATAAAATCCTAATCAAATACTAAACTCTAAATCCAAATCCTAAATCCTAATCAAATCCTAATCAAGCCTTAAGCAATTCCTAAGGCAATTTTAGAAACTCAATAATTACCAAATAAATCATTAATCTTGATTAAAAATTTATACACACCTTAACAACTAAGTTGATAATAAACACATTAAGTTTGAAGAAGATCAAACTTACAAAAAAGAAGAAAAACTTATAAATCTGCTCGAGTGTCAGCCGGCCTCCTTCTCCAATCTTGATGCCAATATTTCAGTGTCTAAACCTCCTGTTTTTACCATTTAATTGCTTTCAAATTTCATATATGTATAGAAAATTAAGTCTTCTATCCGTAAACACAAATTTCATTCAAATCCAATTAGCAAATTGCTCAAAAACTGTGAAATCCTAATTGACCGTCAAAATCCAATTCTTGAGACCTTAACCCATTTAGACCTCAATTACTTATAATTAAACTATTAGATTAAATTCAAAATTGTAGCACAAATTGACAACAATAATATCAACCAACCTACAAAATTTTAGCTATAAATCTGTTATAAAATCTTTGTAATTACCCAAAGTATAATCCTATTTTATTTCATAAAATCCAAACTTGCTCAAAACAATCTTGACTTTATAAAGCTCTTACAAAGTTAGTTTTGATCCAAATCACTCTAAATCAAATCCTATGCAAAACCTTTCAATTTTGCTTTCTAATCCCACTCTTTGATTTGCCAAAAAGCCCTTTATCTATCATAGGCATGCTATTTTGTGCCTCAGGGTTTGATTTCAATCCATGTTCATAACTAGCCCTCTCTGGATATCAACTCTTAGAAATTTTTAGTAAATTTTTTTGAAATCTATTTTCAATTCTTTTTAAAAGATGCCTATATTGTTTATTTTTCTAATCTATTTTATTTTGCCTTATTTATTGCCATACAAAGCAATTAGAAGTCACTTCTATAAAAAATAGTATTAACACCTTTTGATTTTTTTCTACCTCCTTCTCTATTATTTATTTTTCTAAGATAATTTTCTCAAATATTCTCATTTGAGCTTTTCTATAATATAACCATTCTTTTCTTCTTTCACCTAATGGTCATATTACTACATCACACTGTAGCCTTTTAAAATCTTCTAGAATCTTCTTTAGTCTTCTTGAACTTGCCTTAGTTTTCTAAAATCTTTCTCAGTCTTCTAAAATCTTCTAAGATATTTTTAGTAGATTCAATAGGACATAGGCCTTGTAATATAAATAAGAGGCAAGATCAAAGTACACATTAGTCTTGTCAATATAAATCTTGGAGCAATTCAAAGTATTGCCTTGTTTCTTGATATTAATCTAGTCCCTTGTTTTTATTAATCATCTAATTCTTTGTTCTTGTCAATTGAGTTCTTTATTCTTGAAATCATTCTAGATAAGTAATCTTTTCTTTGTCTCTTTGCTAATCTGCTATCTTGCATCCTTGACAGTTTAGCAAGACTATCTAAGTAATCATATCAAAGCTTTGATATCTTGATAGAGAATGGATTATCTTTCTTGTGGAAGATATTATTGTATTTTAGAAGAGCGCGGATTACCTCCCTTTAGATTAATATGCTTATTTGTTGTAATTTGATCTTTTTTTGGAAAGAATAGATCATTCTTTTCCTAAGATATATTACTATATTTTAGAAGTTATGGATTATTCTCTTTTAAATTAATATTATTTTAAAATATTTTTTTTTAATATAAAAAATATTACATTGATTGCTTATTGATTTTTTATTTGTCAATATGGAAGTAGATCAGGTTATAGAAGGTGTATCCTTACAAACAAAGAATAGAGTGGCGATTCTTGTAGATCTTTGAACTTTTTTGGATATCGTATGAGAAGAAATAGTATTCTTTTATAATCTAAAAAAATAATTATAAATAGAACAAATAACCAAAGAAGCTAAAAAAAATATTTATAATTTACAAAAAAAATTATTTAATTGAAAGAAGCAGGTGATAGACAAGCTATGTACATAATCCCTCTAGAAGCTCTAAGAATTGTTATAAAGGAACCAAAGGCTAGTATGCTTGATAAATTTGATGGAACAAGATCTAACTTTCAACAGTTTGTATAACAAGTATAACTTTACTTATGACTATATCCTTCTCGTTATCTGGATGGGTTTATTGAAGTTGCTTTTACAAGCTCCTTTTTATCAAGAAGTGCTTGATCATAATTTTCTCCATTGTTAAAAAAGAATTTTTTTATTCTATACAACTTGGAAGCTTTTATGGAAAGATTTATTGCTACATTTGGAGATAGTAATCAAGAGACAGTGGCAGAAATGAAGATTCAAAACCTACAACAAGAAGAATATTTAGCTATAATTTATGCTGCAAAATTTTAATAACTTACTTGTGATCTTCATTAGAATAATAATGCTTTTATGACTTGATTTCATTATGGTCTAAAAGACAATGAGAAGAATTTATTAATCACAATGCCAAGAGTTGAAAGCTTAGAAGAATTCATATCTTAAGCTATTACTTATGACAATTGCTTATTTGAATTATGATAGGAAAGACAATCAATTTTCAACAATATCTATTAAGATACATTTGTTATATCTTTAAGAATATTGAAGAAGCTATTAAGATATCCTAAATCCATGTAGATTGATGCAATCCAATTCAAGCCATTAATACCAATAAAAAATATTACATATTGATTAGAAAATTTATGTTTATATTGTAGAAGACCTAATCACAAAGCAGAAAATTATCCAAATAAGTTTAAAAAATTCAAAAAATAAGATATAATATTTGAATTAGAAAGGTTAGAAAACAAAGACATCTAGCCATAATAGAGACCTTGCAATTGAATACCCCCCAAATCCAAAGTATCAAAAAAAAACCTCTTCTTACGTTCAAATTCAATGTCCTATTTTACACTTCCTGTACATATAAGAATCTTAAGATAAGAGATTTTTGTTAAAGTCCTTTTAGATACTGGAGCCTTAGTATGTTTTATAAATAAAGATTTTATAACTAATTATAATTTAGTACTTGTAAAGAAGATCCATCTTATACCCATTGAAGTCATTAATGGACAAAATTTTAGATCAAGGGATGTTATTGAAGAAACCCAACTATTAAAAGTCATACTAGGAAATCAAATATCATACATTGTCTTCAACATTATTTGATGTCCAACAAATCCTATTGTCATTGGACTCCCTTGATTTGAATTACTCTCACGGACACAAAATATAGAATAGAAGTCTAAACAAGAAGTTCAAGAAGAACTAGCAGAAATTAGATTAATCAAATGAGTACAAAAACAACACCAGAGAGGTGAGCTAGAGCTCCAAGAATTATTTTTTCAAGACTGAAGAACTCTTCAGCCTCAATTCTAATATATATTCCTACCTAAGAAGCTTCTCAAGCAGCTTCCACCAACTAGGGAGCTTCTCAAGCAACTTCTACTAAGTAAGAAGCTTCTTAAGCAACTTCTATCAACTAGAAAGATGTTAGAAGGCTCTGGAAGATTCTAGAGAGTTCTAAGAATTTTCTAGAATGTTCTAGAAGGTTTTGATAAGTATGTCCTTGACATCACCTCCTCCTCTAGCTTTGAGGTCTGCGAGAAGCCATTTGAGATGTATACTCACAAACGTAGGAAATAGAACATTTGTCGCATAGTCTCTGCAATATATTCTAGTTGTCATTCACAAGGCAGATGATTCATGGGCCCTTGTAGCCATTGATAATGACCAACACCTTCCACTTGAGACCATGCTTGAACTTCTGTATCTTCATTGTAGAAATGACTTGAAAATATCGCTTCCCTACTACTTGCATGAGTTGGTTCAACTTCAAAGACAATTACAAGTGACCTGCTGCTTGGTATTCTTCGACGTCTTCTTGGCTCTTTTAAATCTTCATCTCGAGGTCGACGCCGTAAGCTACTCGGTTGAGATGGTACCACTAGTACAGTATCTACATTCTCATTAGCCATATCTAAATACACCTTGATATTAGATATCTTGATACTACGAAATACAACAAGTTATGTTTTGATAAGACTTGGATCCCTTTTCTATTCATTTCTCTAGAGAAGGCTTCATCTTCACGCTTTGTTAATGGCCAGCTTTTGCTTTATTAGGATATCATCGATAGAATTCCTGTACATTTTGCGACGCATTGGCGAGATTTTCAGCTGGTTCCCATGTTCATTCATTAATATCGTAGCCGCTCCAATGCACAAAGTACTCTAATTTATTCCATCTTCATCGTGAATCTAGTATCTTTTCCACCTCATATTCTTCGTTGTTTTCAATTTCTATACTAGGTGGCAGACATTGCACTCTTCCAAGAAAAGACGATTCCCGATAAGGCTCTAACAAAGAAATATGAAAGACAGGGTATACCTTCATAGCAGTTGGTAACTCTAAGCGGTACCCCACAGGATTGATCTGATCTAGATAACAAATAGTCTCAATCTCCGGTAGTCCAACTTATCACATGGCCGCTTGGTCTTGATATTCCATCGAAGCAGCCATATTTTATTTCCAATTTTGAAATTAGGTGCCTGATTCCGAAATTTATCCACGGATGCTTTGTAAGACTCTTGGGCAATTTGTAATTGAAGCTTCAATGTGGTTTGAAGCTCCGATAGCTACTGCACCAATGCTTTAGCTGTTGGGTTGTTATTCGCCGACGGACTCAATAGATCAAGCTTCGGATGGTATCCATAGTTGGAAAAGAATGGTGTTTTTTGAGTCGACCCATAAAGGGTGTTGTTATATGCAAACTCGGCTAGCGATAGATATGCAATCCAATCAACTTGCTCATAGTTGATGCTGTATCGTAAATACTGTTCCAAAACTTGATTCACCCGTTCCGTTTGGCCGTCAGTTTGAGGATGGAATGCCGAAGAAAGCTTGATGTCCACCTTCAATATCTTAAAAAAAGATCTCCAAAACTTTGATACAAATTGGGTTCCTCGATCCGACATGATATCATCTGGTAGACCATGATATCGATACACATTATCAAAGAAGAGCCTTGTTATATCTTTGCTTGACGATGTCTTCTTGCAAGGGATAAAATGTGCCATCTTTGTAAGTCGATCCACCACAACAAAGATGTTGTCAAATGAATTCAATGGCGGCAAATATATAATAAAGTCTGTGGAAATTGAAGACCATAGACAACATGGAATGGGCAATGGCTGTAGAAGTCCATAAGGGCGATGTTGAGGGTTCTTGGATCTTGAATAAATGTCACAAGAGAGGACGAAATCCTTCACATCCTTTCACATTTGGGGCCACCAGAAATCTTGGGAAAGGAATTCCAAGGTCTTGTTGAATCTGAAATGTCCCGCAGTTGGAAAGTCATGATGAGATTGAAGGACTCGGATTCGTGCTGGTCCTTTTGGGATATACAACCGCTCCTCAAAGTATAAGAGATCTCTTTCAACCTTAAACTTGTCATCATTGATACGCTGCTTGATATCAAAGGCTATTGAATCTTTAATGATCGCAGCACGTACCTGGTTGAGGAAGTCGGCATCAATTGGTACAATAGCAGCACAAATCCTGAATTGCTCTGGTTTTAATAATGTTGTACACTGTTGATCAAGCGCTGCTTCTCCAACCTTCGCTGCAAGATATGATCTTTTTGATAAGGCATTGAATAGTCCTTGCTGCTTTCCAGGTCGATAAGTAATAACAAAGTCAAATCTAGATAGCAACATATTCCATCGAGCTTGACGACGGTTTAGAATCTGAGCCAACATGAAGTACTCTAGATTCTTGTGATCCATATATACGGTCACGAGATGCACAGCTCCTTTGAGGAAGTGACACCATTCTTAGAAAGAATCAACTATAGCAAGGAATTCCTTATCATGAATCTCGTAGTTGATCTCAACCGCAGAAAACTTCCGTGAATAGAATGCAACTGGATGAAGCTTGTTGTCAATGCTCATTTGCGAAAGTACGGCTCCTAAAGCAAAATCCAAAGGATCGATTTCCAAATAGAAGGCCTTTACAAAGTTTAGGTGTATGAAGATTCGAGCCGTAGTAAATACAGTTTTAAGATTTTGAAATACTTTTTTCGCCGAAGGTCCCCATTCAAGCTTATCCTTACATGTTAATGGAGTGAGTGGAGCAGCAACTTGAGAATAATTCTTGATAAAGATTTGATAGAAGCTAACAAAGCTGAGAAAACATTGTACGTCTCTAATCGTCTTTAGAACTTCCCATGACACAATTGCTTCCACCTTCTTCGGATCTATCTTCAAGCTTTTTGTAGTTGCAACGAACCCTAAAAACTCCATCTCAGTTTGGTGAAATAAGCACTTTTCCAACTTGGCATAGAGTCCTTGCTTGTATAGTTTTTTGAATACCAAACGAACGTGCTTCTTATGCTCTTCTTCATTCTCAAAAAATATTAAGATATCATCTAGATAGATGACAACAAAGTCGTCTAGATATTCTCAAAAAATATCGTTCATCATGTGTTGAAAGACCGTCGGAGCATTGATAAGACCAAATGATATAACATTATATTCAAAATGACCATACCTTATACGAAAAGTTGTCTTCTATTCGTCTCTTTTTTTGATTTGCACAAGGTTTTAAGCTCCCCTTAGATCGATCTTTGTAAAGATCTTTGCACGTCCAAGTTGTTCCAGAAGACTAGAGATCAAAGGTAATGGATAGCGATTCTTCTTTGTCACCTTGTTAAAACCTTGATAGTCCATGCACATCCGTAGTGAGCCATCCTTCTTCTTCACAAATAAGATTGGTGCCTCAGCTGGCGACTTTGAATGACAAATGAAGTTCTTGGCTAGGTTCTTATCAATGTATTTCCGCAACTCAGCCAACTCCGTCTGCGATAGGTTGTAGATTAGACTAAAAGGCGGTTGTGCTCATTCTTGTAATTCTATGTCACAATCATATGGTCGATGTTCTGGTAGCATGTCAACATTCTTCTTTTGGAACATGTCTTAAAAATCCTTGTGTTGTTTCGATATACCTGCTATTGAAATCTGTTCTCTACTAATTGGGGTCGCATAAATGACCAATGGTGTACCTTCCTTACACAATCTTACAAACGTTCTTGCTCCAATGAATAAGGATTTTTTGGTTTGGTGTCTTCTTTGAGGCTTGTTCTTAGGTTGTTCTATGGGAAATGTTATCCTCCGCAATCTCCAATCTATGGATGGATTATATTTTTCCAACCAAAAAAGACCAAAAATAATAGGATTTGATCGGTGCTAATAATGTTGAAAATAATATAACTATTATGGTCTTTAAACATTACTTCTATAGGTTCTGATTCATGGGTGATACTACCAGATAATAAAGGTCTTCCATCTATTACTTCTACGTGAACAAGTTTGGATTTCTGTACTAGGGGAATTTTGTAATGTTTAGCAAATTCTTGGTCTAAGAAACAAGCAGATGCTACTGAATCTAATAAGGCTAAGGTTTTTAGTTTTACAGGATCAAAAGACTGAGGAATTATAAAACAACGGGCAGGTTGAGTAGAAAGAGAGGAACTTGGTTTTGATTTGTCCAACTGCACGGTTTCCTATTGCGGCTAGGCATCCTTGTTTTTCTGAACAAATGTACCTCTATTCTTGATGTTGCGTCCATTTTGCTTCTTAGGGCAGTTTCTAGCTCTGTGGCCTTCTCCACCACAATAAAAGCACAAACCTTTCTCCATACACTGCTTCTTTTCTTCTGGAATAAGGAATTTGACACGTACTGCATCAATCTGCATGTCCTCTGTCTCCGATTGTGAATTTAGGCTACTTGCCGATATAATTGCGCCATGACGACTTGTATATTGTCTGGAACGTTGGTCTTGGCGACGTTGAAATAGATAGTTATCGCACTTCACAGCTTGGCTAATGGCTTCATTGAGCGTTCGTGGATCACGAAGAAATAACAACAAATCCTTCACGTCGTCCCTTAGACCCTAATAGAATTGACTCATCAATACTTCTTCATCCCAATTGATGTCGCATGCTAATTGCTTGAAATCCGATGCATAGATTGATGCAAAGCGAGTCCCTTGTCGTAGCAATCGAATTTTTGTTGTAGCCCATTGAGCCTTCTCATGCTCGCCAAATGCTTCCGCAAATGCCTCCAAAAAAGTCTCAAAGTTGTTCAAAATCAGTGATCCTTTTTCAAATAGAGGAGCAAACCACGATAGAACTTGTCCTGTAAGTAAAGTTCCAACCAATCCAACGTGTGATTCCTCCGTCGGATAACGTTCGGATTGTAGAGCTGTTATTAATTTGATTTGATTGATAAAACCTCGAAACTTGGAGCGTGTGCCATCAAACTTGTCTGGAAGGCTAATTCGAGGCTCCTTTGGTTGTGGAAGCAATAGTTCTCGTTGAACCACAAGTAAAGCTCCTTCTTCTGGTGCAGAAGCTCGAGACTAATGAAGCCCAGATTGTGCTATTCCGGATGCTCCAACATTATGAAGTCTTGCAAAGACTCCTTCTATCACCGTAGTTCTCTGTGATAATGTAGCAAGAGCATTCATAATAGCATCCATTTTCAACTCCAAACTTTCACTCACATCAATGTCTTGACCTCCAACCATTCTAAGAGAAAAGAAGTAATTATTTCTACAATGAGAAAATATTGGTTTAGAAGAGGGTACTCCGCATCCTCTAAAACGTCTTAAGACCTTCAAGAAGAGGGATAATCCACTCTCTCCAAGAAGAGGGATAATCCATTCTCTCCAAGAAGAATAAGACTCCAATATTGTGACGAACAAGATATCAGTTTAGAAGAGGGTAATCCGCAATCTCTAAAACACTAGTGTACCTTCAAGAAGAGGGGTAATCTACACTCCAACAAGAAAGAACTAGCTCTGATATCTAAGATGAGAGCAGTCTCGACAAACTGTCATGGACACAAAATATAGACTAGAAGTCTAAACAAGAAGTTTAAGAAGAACTGGCAGGAACTGGATTAATCAAATGAGTACAAAAACAACACCAGAGAGGTGAGCTAGAGCTCCAAGAGATGTGTTGTCAAGATTGAAGAACTCTTCAGCCTCGACTCCAATATATATTCCTATTTAGGAAGCTTCTCAAGTAGCTTCCACCAACTAGGAAGCTTCTCAAGCAACTTCTACTAATTAAAAAGCTTCTCAAGCAACTTCTTTCAACTAGAAAGATGTTAGAAGGCTCTGAAAGATTCTAGAGAGTTTTAGAAATCTTTTAGAATGTTCTAGAAGGTTCTGATAAGTATGTCCTTGATAGTTACATAATTTTCATATTGATTGAAGTTTGTGAAAGATTTTTTTAAGATCCAAATACCAAAAGAAGAAACAAGATACTACTTCATTTCTTAGAGCTAAAGCATTTATGCATGTAGCAAAGAAAAGAGCTGGATTTGTATTATATGCTATCTAGATAAAAGATCCAATAGAGCAACTGAAGTAAAATATTCCTAATCAATATGATGACCTTGAAGATGTATTTGAAAGAAAAAAAGCAAACATGTTATTAAAACATAATCTTTATGATTGTGCAATCAAATTATAAGATGGAATTCAACTTCTATTTGGTCCAATTTATAATCTCTGACAAATAGAACAAGAATATATTGATGAAAATCTACCCGAGAATTTTATTAGACATTCAAAATCACCTATGGAAGCTCTTATCTTGTTTGTAAAGAAGAAAGATGATTCTTTATGTATGTGTGTTGACTATCAAGGTTTGAACAAGGTAATTATAAAAAATTGTTATCCATTATCGTTAATCTTAGGATTATTGGAATAATTACAATAGGCAAAGATTTTTATAAAAATTGATTTGAGAGGCGCCTATAATCTAGTCAAGATCAAAGAAGGAGATCAATAGAAGATAGCATTTTATACATAGTATGGATATTTTGAATACAATGTTATATCTTTTAGACTTATAAATGCACTTGTAGTCTTTCAATATATGATGAATGATATCTTGTAAAAATACTTAAATGACTTTGTAGTCATCTATTTGGATGATATCTTGATCTTTTCTAAGAACAAAGAAGAACATAAACATCATATGCCTATGGTATTAGAGAAACTATGGGAAAGTGGATCGTATGCCAAATTGGAGAAATACTTTTTTCATCAATCATTAGTCAAGTTTTTGAGATATATTGCCTCTAAAAATGAGATTTTTATAGATCCAAAGAAAATACAAATTATTATAGAATAGAAACAACCATCACCAATCAGAGATGTATAATATTTTTTGAGATTCATAAATTTTTATAGAATCTTCATCAATGATTATTCTAACATTGAGGCCCTATTAATATGACTTATAAGAAAGGAAAAATTTATTTGAGATGACAACGTTGAAAAAACATTCAAGAAGCTAAAAGAATCCTTCACTTCAACTCCTATACTTGTCCATGTAGATCCAAAAAAACCATTAATTTTGGAAATGAATGCCTCAAATTTTATACTTTGATCTATATTCTTTTAAATTTGTGATGATGGTCAATTACATCTAGTAGCATTCTTCTTTAAAAAATTTCAGTTACAAAAATTAATTATGAGATCTATAATAAAGAACTATTGGCAATTGTTGATGCTTTTGAAGAATGATACCATTTGCTAGACGGGGTTCAATACAAGATCATGAGATATACTAATTATAAAAACTTAGAATATTTTATGAGTGCCCAAGTTTTGAATTGTTGTCAAGTATAATGGAACATGTCATTATTTAGATTTGATTTTATGATTATATATCATCCAAAAAAAATTTAAAAGAAACCAAATTTTTTTTTGATGGTCATATCTTATGCCAAGAATAAGAGACATTATATTGGATCAACAAAAATTAGTTATGTTGAAGTCGTTTAATTTGTAATTAAAGATATTGATACTATTTACCTATGTAGATACAACTTTCAAGATAAAAATTGACAGAGTAATGAAAATAGATCCATTTATAGATAACATTCAGTAATATTTAAAAAATACATAGGTGGAAGAAAATAATAATTTTAAATTTGAAGACAGATTGTTATATTTTAAGAATCTTTTATATATTCCTCTAATGCTTGTAAGACTTCAAATTCTTCAAGCATAACTTAATCTTTCAATAATTGGACATTTTAGCTTTAATAAGACCTTGGAATTAATATCAAGGAATTATTAGTGGCTTCAAATGTAAAAATTGGTAAAAAAATTCATCCAATCATGTGAAATTTGTGTCTAAGCAAAGGTTCCAAAATACCAGCTATATAGACTTCTCCAATTACTTCCAATTCCTAAGGGCCTATGGCAATTATTATCTATGGACTTCATCATAGACTTCTTTATTTTTAATAGAAAAGACTCAATTTTTGTAGTGGTAGACCGTCTTATTAAGATGACACATTTCATCATATGCAACAAGATTATTTTTAAAAAAGAAATAGCTAAGCTTTTTATTAATAATATTTATCAAATATATGGCCTACCACTACAAAAATTTGAAATAGTCATCAAATTTTTGGAAAGGACTATTTCAACTTTTGAAGGTCAAGATTAACCTTTCAATAGCTTATCATCCTTAGATTGATGATCAAACAGAATGGATGAATTAGATCTTAGAACAATATCTTTGTTATGGTATAAATTACTAATATGATGATTGGATGGACCTCCTATCATTGGTCGAGTTTACGTATAATAACACCAAATATTCTTTGACAAAATAAACTCCATTCTTTTTAAATTATAGATACCACCTTAAAGCAAATTTTTCTAAATTAAAGATGTTGGAAGTCTTATTGTAGAAAATCAAGCTACTTACTAGAAAGTCATCTATGAAGAATTAAAATTTCAACTACAAATTTATTCAAAATTGATATAAAGACTATGTAGATATTCATTACAAGAACCAACCAAAGTTCAAGATAGGAGATCATGTCTGGCTATTTTAGCAAAATATATAAATAAATCAACTATCACAAAAATTAGACTATCAAAGACTTGAACCATTTGTAATTTTATACCAAGTAAATGCAGTAAGTTTCCATCTTGAATTACCAAGTAGCATGTATATTCATCTAGTCTTCCATGTCTTGTTTTTAGAAACCTATTATAAATTAAGTATTATTGGAAGAACTCTTCCACCATCAATCCCAGTTGAAATTAATCATGAAGTTGAATATAAAGTGGATGAAATATTGGATTTATATATAAGATATGAATAATTGGAATATTTCATTCATTAAAAGGGTTATAGAATTAACAAAAAATATGAGAATCTTTAGATAATTTTAAGGATGTACTTAAGATAGTTTATAAATTCTATCAACAATATCCTAGAAAACCTAGATTCAATCGCCATTAAAGATTTTTGTGGATACCAACATCTTTTAGCTTCTAAATAATTCTTTTCTACCAATGACAGAAGACTAATACAAAAAAAAGAAAATCACATTAAGACCTCCACTTATATATGGTCATTTTTTCTAAGATAGAATAAATCTTGGTAAAAGCTTATTTATTACCATATCAAATCTTTGCATTTTAAGGAATTTTTAGGAACAAGAATCAAAAGACTCTTCTATTATACAAGCGGTTGGTGAACCATTGCAACTTTCACAATCTATTGGATTTGAAGAACATAAGCAAAGCAAAGAAAGAGCATTCCAACATTAAATAAGGCCACATTTGGAGTCTTTGGAGATATGGCCTTATCACAAAAACCTTGATTCAAATGCCCGAGCTTTGATAATACTCTTTGAAGTTGGAAGGATGACTCTAGTTGGACTAAAAATTATGTTTGGAGGATGTTTTGAAGGTCGCAACAAAAAACAAATTTATGGATGGAACATTGGTATAATAAAAGTTATATCTAGAGGTTATCAATGCTATTTCAAGAATCCTGTTGAACCAGTAACCAATGAACAAAAGATGAAATATGTTGCTTCTTTATTCTTATAAATTCTAAATTTTTTACATATATGATTTGATCATCAAATCATTTTGGCTTTTAATGAAATTCGTCACTAGAAAGGAAGCTAATGCCATGGACATACTTCAAGTCACCACATTCTAAAACCTTCCATAGTTTTTTAGAACCTTCTATAATCTTTTAGAATCTTCTATAGTTTTTTAGAATCTTTTAGAACCTTCTAAAATCTTCTTTAGAATCTTTTATAGTCTTCTAGAATCTTCTAGAACCTCCCGTAGCCTTCTAAAATCTTCTAAAATCTTCTTTAGTCTTCTTGAACTTGTCTTAATCTTTTAAAATCTTTCTCAACCTTTTAGAATCTTCTAAGATATTTTTAGAAGATTTAATAGGATATAGGTCTTATAATATAAATAAAAGATAAGACCAAGATATTCATCAATCTTACCAACATAAGTCTTCGAGCAATTCAAAGTGTTGTCTTATTTCTTGATATCAATTTAGTCCCTTATTTTTATCAATCATCTAATTCTTTGTTCTTGTCAATCTAGTTTTTTGTCCTTGAAATTATTCTAGATGTGTAATCTTTTTCTTCTCTCTATGCTAATCTGCTATCTTATATTCTTGACAAGTATGGTGAAAAAATGATAGAAAATTATTCTATTCTTAAAACCATAAAAGATGGTGAAAGAAGAAGATGAAGAATTATTCTACTCTTAAAGCCATAAAAGATAGTGAAAGAAGAAGATACGCAATTACTTTGCTCTTAAAGCCACAAATAATGGTAAAAAAAGAAGATGGAGAGCTATTCTATTCTTCAACTATGACTTCTATAATAATAAATCAAGTTGGTCCTTAATAAATCTTTCTTAAAGATTAATATTTCTATTAATAAGTTAATAAGTTATTTTATATAATTTTTAATTAATTAAATTATTAAAAATTAAAAATTATCTATTAATTGATATTTATAGTGATTTTTTATCATTTTATACCAAATGGATGCCAACCATTGGTAGTCTTTACAAATAGTATTAGTTGGAGATTATGGGAGGTATAGGTTGATCTATTAATAATAAGTGGTGCTAAAAACAATAGTTGGTAGTTTGAAATATTCAAAATAAGATAAAGTAGTATACAAGTTATACCACTTGCTCCCAAATTAATTGTTACTTATAAGTTATTGATAATAGTAATTGTTAATAAATGGCTTGAGGGCTTGGATATATAAGACCCTCTCAAAGTCTTATTCTTCATCAATCTATCTATCTATCAATCTATCTTTCTATCTCTCTCTTTTTGAGCCCTTGGTAAGGGCAACCTATTGAGGCACCAAAGAGTTGTATTGTTTCATTTGTTATAAACTTATGTGGTTAGTTATTATTTTATATCAATGTTGGTCCTCTTGAAGCTCATTATAAATAGAATTATTTTCTTATTTAGACATATTCATTATAGAGGGAAATTTTAATAAGATTAGGTAAAAGAATTATCAAATTTAGAATTGAAATAGAAAAGTTATGACGATTTGAAATTGGGAGGTTTTTTTTATTGCTATTACTGCTCTACCTTTTGTTATTTTTTCATTCAATTGCATTATTTTCATCCAATTATATTATTTCCATCCAAATATACCTATTTTCATCTAACTATATTATATTCATCTAATTATATTATTTCCATCCAAATATATCTATTTTCATCTTACTATATTATTTTCATCTAATTATATTACTTTCATCTAATTATATTATTTTCATCTAATTATATTTATTTTCATCTAATAATATTGTTTTCATCTAAATATACTTATTTTTATTTAATAACATTATTTTTTATCTAAATATATCTATTTTTATCTAATAATATTATTTTCATCTAATTATACTTATTTTCATCTAATAATATTATTTTCATCTAAATATACTTATTTTTATCTAATAATATTATTTTCATCCAGTTGCTTATTTTTTCCATTCTTTCTCATCTGGCTACTTCTATTTGCTAGTTCTATCTAATCCTTTTCTTTTTTTATTTTATTTTTTTATCACTTGTTTTAAATTAAATCAAATAGTAATCATTACATGAAAGGCATTATCTAAAGAGTTGGAACTACAACCACTTGATTAATTAAGTAATCATTAAAGTAATCACATAATTAATCTCTATTATCTTTTGAACTTGTTATGTAATTATTTTTCTTCTTAAAGTGGAGTTAGTTGTAATTGGAGTATGGTGAAAAAATGATAGAAAATTATTTTATACTTGAAGCCACAAAAGATGGTGAAAGAAGAAGATAGAGAGCTATTCTACTCTTCAATTATTACTTCTATAACAACAAATCAAGTTGGTCCTTAATAAATCCCTTTTAAAGATTAATATTTCTATTAATAAATTAATAAATAGTTTTATATAAGTTTTAGTTAATTAAGTTATTAAGAATTAAAAATTATCTATTAATTGATATCTAAAGTGATTTTTCATTATTTTGTAGCAATTAGATGTCAATCATTAGTCTTTTTTATAAATAATATCAATTAGAGATCATAGAAGATATAGATTGATTTGCTAATAACAAGCGGTGCTAAAAACAATAGTTGATAGTTTGAAATATTCAAAATAAGATAAAGTAGTATGCAAGTTATATCACTTGCTCCCAAATTAGTTGTTACTTGCAAGTTATCGGTAATAGTAATTGTTAATAAATGGCTTGAGGGCTTGGAAATATAAGACCCTTTCAAAGTCTTATTTTTTATCAATCCCTCCATCAATCTATCCATCTATCAATCTATCTTTCTATCTCTCTCTTTTTCACACCTTTGATTTGAGCCTTTAGCAAGGGCAACCTATTAAAGCACCAAAGAGTTGTATTATTTTATTTGTTATAAACTTATGTGATTAATTATTATTTTATATCAATATTGGTCCTCTTAAAGCTCATTGTTAGTAGAATTATTTTCTTATGTAGATATATTTATTGTGTAGGAGAAAAAAATTTAATAATATTAAGTAAAAAAATCATCAAATTTAGAATTGAAATAGAAAAGTTATGAGGATTTGAAGTTGGAAGGTTTTTTTTGTTGTTGCTGTTGCTCTACTCTATGTTGTTGTTTCATCCAGCTGTGCTATTTTTATTTGATTGTATTGTTTCCATCCAATTGTACTTGTTATCATATAATTATTTTATTTTCATCTAGTTATATTATTTTTATTTAATTATATCTATTTTTATCTAATAATATTATTTTTATTTAAATATACTTATTTTCATTTAGTAGTATTATTTTTATCTAAATATATCTATTTTTATATAATAATATTATTTTCATCCAGTTACTTATTTTGTTATTCTTTCTCATCTAACTACTTCCATTTGCTAGTTCTATCTAATCTTTTTCTTTTCTTATTTTGTTTTTTTTATCACTTGTTCTAAGTTAAATCAAATGGTAATCATTACTTAAAAGACATTGCCTAGAGAGTTGAAACTACAACCACTTGATTAATTAATTAATCATTAAAGTAATTATACAATTAATATCTACTACCTTTTAAATTTATTATATAGTTATTTTTTCTTTTAAAGTGAATAGGAAGGAATTTTAGCTTACACAAGATATAACTTTATTTTTTTTGGAGCTAAAGTATTTATGCAAACTGCAAAGAAAAGAGCCACATTTGCATTGTATGCTACTCTAATTAAAGATCCAACTAGGCAAGTCAAACAAGATATTCCTAGTCAATACTATGATCTTGAAGATGTATTTGAGAAAAAAAAAGTAGATATATTACAAGAACATTGTCCTTATGACTGTGCAATCAAGTTGCAAGATGGAGCTCAACCTCTATTTGGTCCAATTTATAATCTCTCACAAGCAGAGCTTATAGCCTTGCAAGAATATATTGATGAAAATCTGACTAAGAATTTTATTAAACACTAGAAATTATCTATTAGAATGCCTATTTTATTTGTAAAGAAAAAAGACGGTTCTTTATGTATGTCCATTAACTATCAAGGTTTGAATAAGGTAATTATAAAAAATCACTATCCATTATTATTAATTTTAGGATTATTGGAACAACTAGGATGAGCAAAGTTTTTTATAAAGATAGATTTGAAAGGTGCCTACAACTTAGTTATGATCAAAGAAGAAGATTAATAGAAAATAATATTTTGTATAAGTTATTGACATCTTGAATATAATTTTATGTCTTTTTGACTTACAAATGCACTTGTAATCTTTCAATATATGAATGATATTTTTTAAGAATATTTAGGTGACTTTATAATCATCTGTTTAAATGATATTTTGATCTTTTTTAAAAACAAATAAGATCATAAACATCATGTACGTATGGTATTGAAAAAATTATAAGAAAGTATATATGCCAAATTATAAAAAAATTCATATGCTAAGTTATAAGAAAGTACATATGCCAAATTACAGAAGTATTCTTTTCATCAACCATCAATTGAATTTTTGAAATATAATGCTTTTAAAAATGAAATTTCTATAGATCTAAAGAAAATATAAATTATTATAGTATAGAAACAACCATCATCAATTAAAGATGTATAATATTTTTTAAGATTTGTAAATTTTTATAAAATCTTCATCAAAGATTATTCCAAGATTGCAGCTCCATTAATATAATTTATAAGAAACGAGAAATTTATTTGGCATAATAAGGCTAAAAAAATATTCAAAAAATTAAAAAAAAATCTTTTATATCAACTCATATATTTATTTATATATATCCAACAAAACTATTCATTTTGAAAATAAATATCTAAGTTTTTATACTTTAATTTGTGTTCTTTTAAATTGGTGATGATAGTCAACTTCACCTAGTAGCATTCTGCTTTCAAAAAATTTCAGTTATAAAGATTAATTATAAAATCTATAACAAGGAATTATTAGCAATTATCAATGCTTTTAAAGAATGGCACCATTTACTAGGAGTTCAATATAAGATCACAATATATATATTGATCCCAAAAATTTGAAATATTTTAGGAGTGCTCGAGTTTTGAATCACCATCAAGTATGATGGAGCATGTCATCATATTAGTTTGATTTTTTAATTACATATTATCTACAAAAAATTTAAGAAAAATTAGAAGTCCTTTTTTAAAGTTCATATCTTGCACCAAAAATAGGAGATATTATATTAAATTAGTAAAAATCAATCATGTTCAAACCATTGTTGAGATTAAAAGAATTTGTTTCAAAAAAGTATAGTCTCTTTCACTAGCCTCTAATTGTTTATAAATCTATTCTTAGATGTTCTATTAGCCACATGGATGATCAATTTGTCTTCTAAAATTTCATTAGTTATTTGTAAGAATAACTCAATTTTTCTAAAATCCAACAGTTACCTCTCTTGTCATGGTAATTGACTAAATTTTTTCTCAAATTCCTTAACCAACTCATTTGGAGCCATTTGATTCCTTTGTCTTTGTTCAATTGACTCCAAAAATGATCTTTTGGTCATCTTTTTTGAATCTTCTTCAAAAAATTCATCCTCTAATAATTCTTCAAATTTACTTTATATCATAATTCTAACATGCAGCTCTTGCATCTTTTCTTTGAATTTTAGTATTATTGCCAAATCAAAAGTGGTAATCATTCTCAATTTTGAAACTTGGTACATTTTTATCTCATATGTATAGATCTTTAGGAACTTTATGATATTCCTACCATCAAACCTTTCAACCTTGTCCACCATTACTTGTAAGGCCTTGACAATGCTCCTATCATCTTCTTGCATCTGTTGTTTTTTATCCATGAATTGAATAAATATCCTAAATAAATCTTGGGCATTCATCCACCTCGTAATGCAATCCTTGAATTTTGATCTTTCATCTTGACTTCTTAAATAATTAATATCTTGAGACTCTCTCAATAAAAGCACCAATTATACTAGAATAGAGAGAATTTATTTCAAGAAAGTACTAGGCTTTTGGCTATCACTAATTATTCAATCAAATTTTAAGATAAGAAAAATTCTAAATTTATATAAAAATTATTTTTATTAAGGTAATTATATCAAATATATAAATCTTTAATAGACAAAAATATCCTAGTTCATAATAAAATACTATAAACCTTATGTATCTTAGAAAGAGATTTTTTTTAAATCCAACAATACATATCTTTGAATCAAACTATCAAAATGGTTTCAAATTTTATATGAAATATTGATATGCTTTTAATAACTATTATATCAAATTTCAATTTTAGATTCAATACAGATCTTGAAATATTGCTAAAATCCTAATAACAACTTCAAATCCTTATTTATAGATATCTACATGCTAAAATCTTCATATCTCACAAAATAAATATTCAAACCCTATGAAAATTGGTACATAGCTTTTCAATATAATAATTCATCTTTTAAAAAAAATTTAGACAAAAATTTGTTTAGAAGCTCAAGATATGACAAAAATCATCACTATCAATAAAATGGTCTATTTACTACTTTAGAATTGGACTTGCTGTCTTCAACTTCTAATATCTCTTTTTGAACTTCAAATATAATAATTCTTCTATAGAAAATATAGGTCTTGAAATCACCTCTCCAATTATACCTTCTAATCTCCAAAAGCTCTTGTACAACTCTTTGTATTCTTAAAAGAGTGAAAGTATATCATAAATTTGTACCTTAACTTCAAATGACTATATTTCTTTCACCTTAATTTCAAATTTTTAAATTTTTGTATGTAAATTGTTACCTAAAACTTAAACTTCACAATCTTTACTTTGCCCTTCCCAAATATTGCTTCCAAAATCATTCAAATCCTTGAAATACCTAAATAGCCTATTGAAAGTCCATTGGGTATAAAGACCGACCAATAGAAATGAAATCTGACCAATAGGAATAAAGTCCTCCATCCCTTGCCATCATCCCTTCATACTTTATTTTCATCCCTCTAAATAAACCTCTTAGTAGCTTGGATTTCAATCCTTTAGGCTCCAAATCTCCTCTCAAAGCTTCATACTAAATATTTAGATTCCATATAATTTAAACATCATAATCAAACTAGAAAAAATAAACCAAAATAAAATTTCTTATATCAGCTCTTTTAAATTATTTTATTAACCATTCTAATACATATTAGAACTTATAAATATATTACATATTTTGATTGATTTTTACATACTATAAGCAATTACAGTATGATATCATTCAATTTGTAATTGAAGATATTGCCAATATCTACCTATATAGATATAACCCTCAAGTCAAAAATCTAGAAAGTAATGAAGACAAATCTATTTGTAGATAGCATTCAATAATATTTAAAAAATATAGAAGTAAAAGAAAATAATAATTTCAAGTTCAAGGACAAATTATTATATTTTAAAGATTTCTTTTATATTCTTCCAAGTCTTGCAAGACTTCAAGTTCTTTAAGCATAATGTAACCTTTCAATAGCTAGATATTTTGACTTTAATAAGATAGAATTAATATCAAGAGATTATTAGTAGCCTCAAATATAAAAATTAGTGAAGAGATTTATTCAATTATGCAAAATTTGTGCTCAAGTAAAGGTTCCAAGATACCAACCATATGGACTTCTCTAACCACTTCTAATTCCTAAAAGTCCATGGCAATTGTTATCTATAGACTTTATTATAACTTTCTTGATTCCTAATGGCAAAGATTCAATTTTTATTATAATAGACTGTCTTACTAAGATGGTATATTTTATCTCATACAACAAGATTATTTTTGGAAAAGAAACAGATAAATTTTTTATTGATAATATTTATTAAATACAAGGCCTTTCAAGTGATATTGTTTTGGACCAAGGACTACAATTTGCATCAAATTTTTAGAGATGACTATTTTAACTTTTGAAGGTCAAGATCAACTTTTCATCAACTTATCATCCTCAAACCAATAGTCAAACAAAACAAGTGAATCAAATCTTGGAACAACATCTTTGTTGTAGTATAAATTACCAACAAGATGATTGGATGGATTTTTTATTATTGGTTAAGTTTGCCTATAACAACACTCAATATTCTTCAATGAAATAAACTCCATTCTTCTCAAATTAAAAACACTACCTTAGAGCAAATCCATTCGAAATTGAAAATGTGGGAAGTCTTGTTGTAAAAAATCTAGCTACCTACTTGAAGGCCATTCATGAAGAATTAAAATTTCAACTATAAATGGCTCAAGACTAATACAAAGACTATTACAAGAGCTAATCAAAGTTCAAGATAGGCTGTAAGCTAAAAATTCATTGCCTCACATTAGTTAGCTTAAATAATTTATAAAAATTTGAAAAAGTTGAAGATTTAGAATTAAAAAGATAAATTAGAAAGTAATAGTGTTAATTAGTGAAAATAATAGTAGGGAAGAAAAATAGGGACCTGAAAATAATTAGAAGTGAATAAAAATTATTTAAAACAATAATTATTTTGGAATTAATATTTTTGTATGGAAATAGGATAGAGAAAGGCCCTACATTAAGCCCTTGCAATCTTCTATAAGTATGAGTTTGAGACTTAAAATAAATAAATAAAATAAAATAAAAAATTTAAAAATAATAAGAATAGATGACTTTATGGATGCTGCTCGTCCTGTTGGTCGGATCTGGCGGAGCTTTGCCTTGGCTTGTTGGTGCCTTGAATCCACCAAGTTCATGTGTATGTCAAGGCATCCGTCATCCCTGTGCTCTGGTCGTCATTCCAAGGAATGCCCTCATTTTTCTACATCTCTAGTTTCTATGCAGATGTTATTAGTGAATTAGAGTTTCAATGTAGGGGTACTTGCAAAATAAAGAAGTCTAAGTCGGTGTTGTTGAATATGAGGGCATGTTATACGCAAGAAAAATTGATATGGTTTTGGAGGACTTGGGTGATGGCAAGATTGGCTGTAGGATTGTGTCAAAGACACAAATTAAAACAAATGCATAAGTTAGTAAAAACTATGTCAAAAGAAAATAATAAGATAGAAATAAAGAAGTATATATATTCAAGAAGAACTGGAATAGCTATTGCCAAAGACTAGAAAATACATGAGACTCTTAAAATAGACTAGAAGCAAGAAAGGAGTTGGCAAGAGTGAAGAAGGCTTCACTCTTGTGTCTATTTATACTATCTATCTAAGAACTATGTAGCAATATTCTATAGAACCTCCTACACATGTCTAATTTGCAAGACATGTGTCAAACTTGTAAGACAAGTTTTTCACATGTGTGCCATGTACTTAGCTTGTTCTACAAGCTACCAATATGAATGACTCGTGGCTAACTTGTTGACTAAGTTTCTAACCTATCAATCACCTATAGATATATATATAAAGGTGATTTCACATCTATGAAATTTCTAAGAAGCTTTTTTTTAAAATATTATCAAATTAACTTATTTTATTTACTTCAATTAATCTATATTAATTAGATAGTTATTGGAATAAATCTTATATCCATGATATTATTCCCCCTTCTACCGACAAGTTCTACAAGGAGCGGTGATTATATGTTGAGGAAGTCTAGAATACATCGAATTGTATTTGCCATGTACTTTGATCTTTGTTTCCTTTGAAGGTAGTTAATAGGTCCTTTCAACCATCAATAGTGTCTCATACTAGGACAAGAGGACCACCTTGTTATTTGATCATTCTTGAGGCCTTCATAACTTCCTTTAAACAAAACATTCGGAACACCATCAAGAGTAGTTCTTATCTCTAAAAGTATCACTAAATATTGAGAGTTTCTTCCAAGGTTGTGATACCAAACAAGTTATATTTTGCCATCAATCCAAAAAAAAAACATGTTGTTCTTAAGAGTCTTCATGTCTATTCCATTATCTTGAAGGTTGTGATAGTCATAATGTCATATCCGATAAGTCAACAAACAATGATTCTTGAGTGGAATTCACTAGTTGTTGATCCTCCATTTTTTTAGTATGAATAAATTTAAAGAAATAGCAAACAATGATACAAAATAGAATGAAACCTCTATAGAATCTGCTTTGCTTTATAATAAAGATTTTCTTGGCTCTTTATCTTGATTTTAATAGATGTCGTCAATGAAATGTATTGACTTTTATTGATGCATTTGCTAGATTCCTAGATGGCTCCCATATGCATTCACTAATATTATATCCGTGCCAATGCACAAGATACTTTAGCCAATTTCGGCGTCGCTTTGAATCTAAAATCTCTTCGACATCGAATTCTTGATTGTTGTTTATTTTTATAGGAGGCGATGGTATTTGTCTTCTTCCATGTATATCCACTATCTTGTATAGCTTAAATAGTAACACGTAGAATATAAGATGGATCTTCATAGATTTTGGTAGGTATAATCAATAAGCAACTGGATTGATTTTTTCACAAATCAAAAAAGGTCCAAACTTACAATAATCCAACTTATCACAAGAACAGATAATCTTGATATTACGACAAAGTAACCATATCTTATTATCCACATAGAATTGAGGTTATTCCTTGCAATAGACATCTGTATTGATATTTTGTCATTCTTGAGCTTTCTTTAGTTGTGCCTTCATTGTTGCATGTAGCTCTAACAACCAATTTGTCAAATTTTTTGCCATAAGATTATCAACTTTTGAAAGGTCAAAAATATCAAGTCGTAGATGATAACCATAATTTGTAAAGAATGGAGTTTATTGAATAGAAGAATATATCAAATTATTATGAACAAACTCTACCAATGGCAAAAGAGTTGTCTAATCATCTTGATGGTAGTTAATGGTACATCTCAAATATTGGTCCAAAACTTGATTTACTCATTCTATTTGTTGATGAATTTGAGGATAGATAGTTAAGGATAATTTTATATCCACCTTCAATATTTTAAAAAGAATCCTCCTAAACTTTAATATAATTATACAAACTCCTTAACAGCCTTTTTCATACAACTATACAAACTCTGTAACAGCCTTTTTTATTTGAGGCCACCAAAAATCTCTCAATATTAGCTCCAAAGTCTTATTATATCCAAAATATCTTATTATAGGAAGGTTGTAACAAGCTTCTAGAGCACATAGTCATGTTCCACCTTCTGGAATATACAAGCATCCTTCAAAATAGAACAAATCGTTCTTAAACTCAAACTTGGAAGTATCATGAGATATAGATGAATTATTTTTAATCTCATAGACAAGATGATCCAAAGATATACTGGACTGGATTTGCTTGACAAAAGTAGAATCAAAAATTAATGTTGATTTCATTGCTCGAAGATAAAATTGCTCTGGCTTTAAAAGGATCATTCTTTGTTGATCAAAAGCTGAATTTCCTTCTTTTGGTATAAGATAAGAATGTCTAGAAAGGGCATCAAATAGACCTTATTGTTTTCCTAGCTGATAGGTGATAATAAATTCAAATCTTGACAAAGACATGTTCCAATGAGCTTGGCGACGATTCAACATACGTTGTCGTAATACGTGAAGTCTTGCTTGAGAATGCTCCGGGCACCTGGCTGTGGAAGATAAAAAGAAAATACGCCACAACAAAATCCTAACAATTCTAATAGAATCTTAATTAACTTCTATTAAACCTTAACAATATTTTTCAGCTTGATTCAATCTTAAAGAAATTATAAAAGAAGAATAAATGAGTCATTCAATAATCATAATAGAAAATAATATATAAAATGCTAAATTTAGAAAATACTAAAAATAGAATCTTAAAACCCTAAATCATATCTTATTCAAACCCTAGTCAATCCCTAAGTCAAACCTTGATCAAACCTTAGTCATACCCTAAGTCAAACCTTGGTCAAACCTTAGTCAAACCCTAAGTCAAACCCTAGTCAAATCCTAAGTCAAACCCTAAGTCAAACCCTAGTCAAATCCTAAGTCAAACCCTGATCAAACCCTAGTCAAGCTCTAATCAAACCCTAGTCAAACCCTAATCAAACCCTAGTCAAACCCTAATCAAACCCTAGTCAAATCCTAATCAAACCCTAAGTCAAACCCTAGTCAAATCCTAATCAAACCCTAAGTCAAACCCTAATCAAACCCTAAGTCAAACCCTAATGAAATCCTAACCCTAATGAAACCCTAAGTCAATCCCTAGTCAAACCCTAATCAAACCCTAAGTCAAACCCTAAGCAATTTCTAAGGCAGTTTTAGAACCACAATAACTACCAAACAAACCGTTGATCTTGATTGAAATATTTCATACACCTTAATAATTAAGTTAAAAACACACACACCAAGTTTGAAGAAGATCCAACTTACCAAGAAGAAGAAAAACTTACAAATTTGCTCGGGTATCAGCCGGCCTCCTTCTCCAATCTTCACGCCAATATTCCAGTGCCTAAACCTCCTATTTGCACCGTTCAACTGCTTCCAAATTTCACAAGCATGTAGGAAATTAAGTCTTCTACACACACACATAAATTTCACCCCAATCCAACCGATAGATTGATCAAAATTTGCGAAATTCTAACTGACCTTTAAAACCCAATTCCAGAGACCCCAACTCACATAAATTTCAATAACCTTTGCTCAAACCGTTAGATCAATCTCAAATTCACAGCACACATTGACAACAACAATACCCAAAAACCCACAAAACCTGCAAAGCTTCTGGAATTGCCTAAACCATCAACCCTAATTTATTTCACAAAATCTCAAGTAGCCAAAATAAACCCTGACTTTGCAAAGCTATTACAAAGTCGTTTTCTCTCCAAATCACTCAAAATCAACTCCTATATAAAATCCTTCAAGTTCACTCCCTAACCCCAATCTCCGATCTACAAAAAGACCCTCCATTCGCCGTCGGCACGCGGTTTTGTGCCCTGGGGTCTGGTTTCGACCCAGGTTCTTAACCGGCCCTCTCCGGATATCAACTCCTGTAGTTTTGAGGTAAATTTCTCTAAAACCTACTCTTAACTTCTTATTAAACATACCTATACCAATTATTTTTCTAATCTATTTTGTTTTACCATTTTTATGGCTTTACAAAGTAAGTAGAAATCCCTTTTATAAAAGGCAGCATTAGCACTTTTTAATTTTTACTACCTCCTTGTCTATTATCTATTTTTCTAAGATAATTTTCTCAAATATTTTCATTTGAGCTCTTCTATAATATAATCATTCCTCCCCTCTTTCACCTAGTAGTCGTATTACTACACGACATCCACCCCCCTTGAACCTGTGCATCCTCTGGTATGCACCAATAATTCTTCAATATGTTGAATGCTCTTCATCTTGTTCATATTCTTGGTCTTCAATTTGATCATCTTCTTCTTTTTCAATACCCCTCAATAGATTTTGTTCTTCATCAAAATGTATATATATTCCCTTTTGTTTGAATAACTTGCTAGATTCCTAGATGGCTCCCATATGCATTCACTAATATTATATCCGTGCCAATGCACAAGATACTTTAGCCAATTTCGGCGTCGCTTTGAATCTAAAATCTCTTCAACATCGAATTCTTGATTGTTGTTTATTTTTATAGGAGGCGATGGTATTTGTCTTCTTCCATGTATATCCATTATCTTGTATAGCTTAAATAGTAACACGTAGAATATAAGATGGATCTTCATAGATTTTGGTAGGTATAATCAATAAGCAACTGGATTGATTTTTTCACAAATCAAAAAAGGTCCAAACTTACAATAATCCAACTTATCACAAGAACAGATAATCTTGATATTACAACAAAGTAACCATATCTTATTATCCACATAGAATTGAGGTTATTCCTTGCAATAGACATCTGTATTGATATTTTGTCATTCTTGAGCTTTCTTTAGTTGTGCCTTCATTGTTGCATGTAGCTCTAACAACCAATTTGTCAAATTTTTTGCCATAAGATTATCAACTTTTGAAAGGTCAAAAATATCAAGTCGTAGATGATAACCATAATTTGTAAAGAATAGAGTTTATTGAATAGAAGAATATATCAAATTATTATGAACAAACTCTACCAATGGCAAAAGAGTTGTCTAATCATCTTGATGGTAGTTAATGGTACATCTCAAATATTGGTCCAAAACTTGATTTACTCATTCTATTTGTTGATGAATTTGAGGATAGATAGTTAAGGATAATTTTATATCCACCTTCAATATTTTAAAAAGAATCCTCCTAAACTTTAATATAATTATACAAACTCCTTAACAGCCTTTTTCATACAACTATACAAACTCTGTAACAGCCTTTTTTATTTGAGGCCACCAAAAATCTCTCAATATTAGCTCCAAAGTCTTATTATATCCAAAATATCTTATTAGAGGAAGGTTGTAACAAGCTTCTAGAGCACATAGTCATGTTCCACCTTCTGGAATATACAAGCATCCTTCAAAATAGAACAAATCGTTCTTAAACTCAAACTTGGAAGTATCATGAGATATAGATGAATTATTTTTAATCTCATAGACAAGATGATCCAAAGATATACTGGACTGGATTTGCTTGACAAAAGTAGAATCAAAAGTTAATGTTGATTTCATTGCTCGAAGATAAAATTGCTCTGGCTTTAAAAGGATCATTCTTTGTTGATCAAAAGCTGAATCTCCTTCTTTTGGTATAAGATAAGAATGTCTAGAAAGGGCATCAAATAGACCTTATTGTTTTCCTAGCTGATAGGTGATAATAAATTCAAATCTTGACAAAGACATGTTCCAATGAGCTTGGCGACGATTCAACATACGTACTGACATAAAATACTCGAGGTTCTTGTGATCCGTATATATGGTGACTGGACTAGAAGCGCCTTCTAGATAGTAATGCTATTCTTGAAAAGAATCCACAATTGCAATAAGTTTTTCATTATAGATTTTGTAATTGATCTCTACTGCTAAAAATTTCTTGGAATGGAAAGCTATTTGGTGGAATTTGTTATCTTCTTCCATATGTGATAATACTGCCCTCAAAAAAAAGTCTGTGGCATATGTTTCCATAAAAAATGCCTTGAAAAAGTTGACGCAATACATGATTGGTACAGAAGTAAAAGCTATCTTCAAAACCTCGAACGATGCTTCTACTTCTTTACTCCACTTGAGTTTGTCCTTACAAGTTAAGTGTGTAAGTGGAGTTGTAACTTGAGAAAAGTTCTTGATGAAGATTCGATGATAACTGGCAAATCCCAAAAAATATTGTACATCTCTTATTGTTTTTTGAATCTTCCAATCTATGATTGTTTGGACTTTCTTAGGATCTATTTTGAGACCATCATTTGAAATGATGTATCTTAAGAAGTCAACTTGAGTAGTGTGAAATACTCACTTTTCCATCTTGGCATATAACTTTGTATCTCTAAGTTTTTCTAATACACAATAAATATAAAGTTCATGTTCTTCTGTGTTCTTACAGTAGATTAAAATATCGTCTAAATAGCAAACAATAAAGTCATCAAGAAACTCACAAAAAAATATCATTCATAAGATGTTGAAAAGCAGCTAGTGCATTTATAAGTCCAAAAGGTATGACATTATATTCAAAATATTCATACCTTGTTTGAAATGCAGTCTTCCATTCATCACCTTCTTTGTTGCGCACTAGGTTGTATGCTCTTTTTAGATCTATTTTTGTATAGATCTTGGCTTGATTCAATTGATGAAGAAGTCTAGATATCAAAGGTAGAGGGTATCTATTCTTGATGGTAATCTTGTTGAGTCCTCAATAATCTGCACACATCCATAGTAATCCATCTTTCTTCTTTACAAACAAGATAGGAGCTCTTGCTAGAGATTTTGAATGGCGTATGAAATTCTTAGCCAAGTTTTCATCAGTATATTTCTTGAGTTCAACCAATTCATTTTAGGATAGATTGTACATTGGTCCAAATAGAGGCTGAGTTCTCTCTTTGAGAACAATTGAGCAATCATATAGACAATGCTCCAAAAGAATGTCTACATTTTTGTTCTCAAAAACGTTGTCGGGATAGAGAGAATCTGCCTCAAGAAAGCGCTGGGCTTCTGGCTGCCACTAATTACTCAAGCAAGATTCAAGTATAATAAAAAACCCCCAATTTTATATAAAAGAGATCTCCATAGGGCTATTACACCCAATACACAAGCCTAATTTCCTCAAACCACTCAAAACATAACAAAATACTCTAAACCCTCATTCTCCCGTAGGAAGGGAATTTTTCCCGAACTTCAATAACCCATAACTTTTAATCCAACCGTCCAAAACTACTCCAAATTTACATGAAGTACTGATATATTCTTCACAACTACCACCACAAATTTCAACCGTTGATTCATTATCGATCTTTAGATATCGTCAAAACCCTTGTAGTAGCTTTAAACCCTTGTTTACAAACACCCGTATACTAAATTCTTCATATCTCACAATCTAAAAGTCCAAATGCTATGAAACTTTGATGTATAGCTTCTTAGCACAATAATACACCTTTTTGGAAATTTTTAGACAAAAATTCGTCCAAAAACTTAAGATATGGCAAACCCCATCACCATCAACAAAACGGTCTACTTACTGCCTTGGAATTGGATGCGCTGTCTTCAACTCTTCATATCTCCTTCGTCTAAACTCAAAACTTAAGAATTCCTTCGTAACAGACGTAGATCTTGAAATCACCTTTCCAACCGCACCGTCCGATCTCCAAAAGCCTTCGTAAAACTCCGCAAAACCCCAAAATAGTGACAGTATGTATGAAATCCACTCTCTAACTTTGAACAAGTATAACTTCTTCACCCTAACTCCAAATCGCCTAAAATTTCCTTTCAAACTATACCCAAAATCCTAAACTTTACAACCCTACCTCTGAAATTGCGAATCCTCCTTATGAAGTCGCCGAAACCCTTGTTAAGGTCGCGGGCAGCCTCCTCAAAGCCCATTGGGCATGGTATTCGACCAATAGGGATGAAGTTCCCTATTCCTTGCCTTCATCCAACCATGGCTTGATTTCATCCCTCCCAATTAGCCTCTTACTAGCTTGAATTTTCATCCTTAAGTCCCAACCTTCTCTCAAGGCTTCATACTAAACATTTAGATCTTATAATTTTTAAATACCATAATCAAAACAAGTAAAAATAAAATAAAGTTTCTTCTATCAATCCCTTTAATTTATTTTACTAACCATTCTAACACATATCTAAATCTATAAACATATTAGGCATTTTGAGTGGATTTTACATACTGTAAGCAATTAGAGTACGACAACGTCTTGATAATCTTGATGTTAGCTTGGAATGCCACTTGAAGTACTTCCACCATCAGAAATAGGTGTAGCATAAATAGCAAAAGATGATCCTTCTTTTGCTTCATTCATAAACGCTTTTGTATCTATAAATATGGGTTTTATTATACTAAGCTTATGATTTGTTACTTGATTTACAAGACTCTTATTAATGCTTTGAAAAAAATCAAGTCTACAGAAAATCCATACTATTCAAAGGTTATACTTTTCTAGCCATGATAAATCTAAAATGACTAGATTAGACGGAAATTTAATTATATTAAAGACTACACAACTATTATGACCATGTATTGTTATATTTATAGGAAAGGTTTCATGAGTAACATTTCCAAAAGATAATGGGTGACCATCTATGACTTCTACATGTATGGATTTAATTTTTTGTATTGAAGGTATTTTATGACTTTTAACAAAAAAATTATCTAAAAAACACATTGAGACTCCTAAATCTAATAAGACAGAGGTTTTGTGATTTTTAGATCTCAAATAGATATCTATTATAAAACAAGGAGAGGATTTTCAGGAGAAGACCTTTACTATAAGTTGTACAAGATTCTAGCTGCACAGTGTTATGAAGTAAATATATTCATATATAGAAATCTTGCTTAACTTTCTTTTCTTTAAAATTTTATTAAGTTCTTTCTTTTTTCTTACCAATCTAAGTTTTTTATATAGTTTTGAAAAAAAAAATCTCACTTTCTTTTTTTTTCTTTTGTTAAATTTTTATTTTATCTTTAATTTTAATTTTAACTTTGATTTAGCCTTGAAAACTTTTTTTATTTCTTTTATTTTTTTTCCAATCTTAGGTTTTAGTAGATTCAGGGTTATATTTGTAGATATAAGGAGTTTTGACTTTGAGGTTGAATTTAGGATTTTATTAAGGATAAATGGAGGTTTGGATGTCAATAGTTGGTTGCCATTAATAGTACTAACTTGAAGGATTAGATTTGGTGTTTTTATAACTTTAAACTATTAGTTGTTGACTTGGACTTTAAAGACCTTGGCTGTGACTTCTTTGACAAACTCGGAAGAAAGGAGGACGGGGTTTTTTGGCAAGTCCAAGGAGGTATTCAAAGAGAGCTTCTTCTTGGCATAAGTTTAGGTAGTAGAAACACATGATTTAGAGTTTAGATGAGAGAGTTATACTTGTTTGAACTTAGGCTACTAATATAATATCTATTATCACTTTTCTAGGTATATTAGGAATTTTAAGATACTAGCAAGAAATTGAAAAGTTGGATTAAAAACTAGACTTCAAGCTAAATATTTTATGTCCAAGGATTAATAGAAATGAGTCTAGAATAAGTGAGATATGACTAGTTAAAACTAGCAAACTAAACTAGGATTTTCCAGAAGTTAGATAAATAGAAGGGTTTGCTTTAAGCTAAAACTTGAATTTTAAGATGAATTTGAAGCTTATTTTTTGTATACATATCAATTTTATTATAAAGAGTCTATGTCTAAAATCTCATATCAATTGAGACTTTGATTAGTGAGAAATGGCAAATTTTATTCTCGGGCATCTAGGATTTTGACTTTGAAAGTACATGTTAAAGATTTGGTGATAACAGTCGTTTGGCAATGAATTTGGAGCAAAAATTTTGTATGATGATGACCAAAGATGTAAATTTTATGCTCCCAAATTTTGAATTCAAAAGAATAGCTAGATCTCAAAATATGAATTTTTAAGTTTCTGGTTTGGATTTGACTCTCAAAAGTACTTATCAAGGATTTGGTGATACCACTCGTTTGGTAATGAATTTGAAGGAGAAATTTTGTGTAATGATGATCAAAGATGTAAGTTTTATGCTTCCAAACTTTGAGCTTATTTAAAAAATTGGATCTAAAAATATGAATTTTCAAGTTTCTAATTTGGTTTTGGCTTTTAAAATCACTTACTAATATTTTAGTGATATTTGACGATTGATAATGAATTCATGATTCAAAAATTTTGTGACAATAATCAAAGGTATGAAATTTGTATTCCCAAATTTTGAGCTTATTGAAACGACTAGATCTTGAAATATGAATTTTTAAGTTTCCAATTTGGTTTTGGCTTTTAAAGTCACTTACTAATATTTTGGTGATATCTAATGATTGGTAATGAATTCACAACTCAAAAATTTTGTGACAATGTTCAAAGGTATGAAATTTGTATTTCCAAATTTTGAGCTTATTTAAACAACTAAATCTAAAAATATAAATTTTTAAAATTCTAATTTGGTTTTGACTTATAAAATTACTTGCTAGTATTTTGGTGATATCTGATAATCGGTAATAAATTCAAGATTGAGAATTTTTGTAAAAATGATTAAAAAAGTGAATTTTATATTTTTAAAATTTAAAATTATTTAAACGATTGGATCTTGATTTATAAATTTTCAAGGTTCTGGTTTGTTGGTTTATTATACACATGGGTTTGTGATTACAAAAAGGAAAACTTAAGAAGGTTTGTGCATATTAGATCCAACTTGATTACAAAGAGGGACCTTGCGTCTATCCAAAGTAGACTTTTGCCACTAGAACGGTCCCTATTGTAGTTGGATGTGAGTCCCACTAATGGATCTTAATTGGTGGATTGGTTAAAAATATAATCTTAAGCTATTTAGTTATACAAATACAATGGTTAGAGAGTCTTTTTGACCATTTAAGTATTTATTAGAATTTAGAAGTATTTATAAATATAAAAATCTTATTAGAAGAAAAGTTACAAAAATAGAGTCTTCGTCTTGGAGGCAATTATTTTAGTTGGTTTAGTATTTTTATTTATTACTAAGTATTAAGACTTAATTATTGAGACCAATGTCTATATTGGCCTTCTAATTATATGTATTACTCATTAAAAACCTATAAATATTACTTAGTAGGTAGAAGAAGCATGAGAAAAAAATCTCATGTCTTTTTTATTATTTCTATAGAAAATAGGATTTTGAGTTTATTTTTATTAATTTTATTATTATAAAATATTTCCAAGATAGAATAAAATAGTTTTAAATTGATATTATCATCTTAGAAATATTATAGAGATTTTTAGAATTTATTTAGAATTTATTTAGAATTTATTTAGAATTTATTAAGAATTTTTAGAGCAATTTTGAAGACTTTGGTAAAAATGAGTTTTACCACCTTGGGAGGATTTTTGAAGGAATGGAATAAGATTTGCAGGCCATACAAGGTTCCTGGGCTAATAGGGTGTTTTTGAACACCATGATGAAGTCAAAAATGCAAAATTATTAGTTCTACAAGTATAAAATAGGAAGACCAACAGCTAGTATAGTCCTTATAGGAAGGGAGGTGCACAAGTTCCATATGGGTTGTGGCACCTTGGATGTAGGTAGGAAGATAAGACTAAGGCCTCATGGCCCCTTTAGGAGATCCATATATACTACTTGTGAGCCTTGGTGAGGTTCGAACCTATGATCTTGTAACAAGTTATCCTTGAGGTAAAAATTTCTACTTAATTTTTTTTATTATTTATCTTCTAACTTTGAATTATCATAACTTACTCATAATAACTTAGATTTACATGTTTTTTATATCAATGAAAAGATAAAAAAAAATTATCTACTTGAAAATATAATTTTATTTTTTATTTTTACTTTTTATTAGATGAAAATCTAGTGAACAAATTGTGACTAGTTTTGTAGTGTGCAATTACTTAATTGCACATATTTTACTTGTTTTGTGTTGTTCTTCTCTTTTATTATTTTTTATTATTCTTTATACTTCATACCATAATTTATAAGCAATTTTCAATTGAGACCACCTTATAACTTAGATTGATGAGTGAATTTTACCCTCACACTAGACAAACTTGTTTTCCAACATATTGTCTTTTTTGAGAGCCGTACTCCTTATCTTATAGTTGCGTCATTTTTTCAAATAATGTTGAGCAATATGCTTAGGTTCTCTATAATATAAATACAATCCTTTTTGATGACGATGAGTCTTTTCTTATTTAGTAAGAGGTTTGAAATATACCGTGTCGATTTGCATGTCTTCTACTTCTGAATGTACGTATTGAGAAGACATTGATGTTGCCATTGTATTGTAGTAACATTGGAGCTCCCTTATGTGGCTCTCTAATTGAAATTTAAAAAATTGATTGTCACACTTCACAGCAAAATCAATTACTTGATTCAATGTCTAAGGATCGGATAAGTTGAGCATCAATTTCTTTACCTCATATTGTAATCCAGAGAGAAATTGGCTAATAAGCACAGCATCATCCTACTTGGTGTCAATTTCTAATTGTCAAAATTATGAAGCATATAATATCATTAATCAATTGTCTTGTCACAATTGTCTTGCAGCAAACTAATTTTTGGTTCTTTAATGCTTGAATGGTGTTCAATCATAGATGAAATGATATGGCCTGAAGCAGCTCAAATCATCTCTATATCTTTACTTTTTGCTAATCTTATTGCTCCTTGAGGTGGTGCATTGAGTTGATGCATTACAAGTATTAATTCTCTCATTTGCTCTTGCATTTGTGCCATTGCATTCTTCATTTTAGCAAGTTCTATCATGATACCACAATAGAAAAGGAAAAAGATGTCTATTCTTACTACGAAATAAAACATTCAAGAATAAAGAAAAAAATTCTAGGAACAATATCAGTTTAGAAGTGATAATCCACAACTTCTAATATGCTTATGTCTTATCAAAAAAAAAAGGGTAATCCACTCTTAATCAAGAAGAAATAAAGCTTTCATATTGTAAATTCATTCTTGTCAATTTGTTAAGGGCACAAACTAAAACAGATGCATAAGTTAGTAAAAACTATTTCAAAGGAAAATAACAAGATAGAAATAAAGAAGTATGTATATTCAAGAAGAAACTAGAATGACTATTGCCAAAGATTAGAAAATATATGAGAGTCTTGAGCTAGATTAGAAACAAGAAAGAAGTTGATAAGAATGAAGAAGGCTTCACTCTTGTCTCTATTTATATTATCTATCTAAGAGCTATGTAGTAGTATTCTATAGGACCTCCTACACGTGTCTAATTTATAAGACATGTGTCAAACTTGTAAGACAAGTTTTCCACATGTGCGCCATATACTTAGCTTGTTCCGTAAGCTACCAACATGTGCGACACATGGCTAGCTTGTTCCATAAGCTACCAATATGTACAACATGTGGCTAGCTTGTTGACCAAGTTTCTAACCTATCAATCACCTATGGATATATATAAAGGTGATTCCACATCTATGAAGTTTTTAGGAAGCTTTTTTCTAAGATATTATCAAATTAACTTATTTTACCTACTTCTATTAATCTATATTAACTAGATAATTATTAGAGTAAATCATATATCCGTGACAGGTTGGTGTGTGATACAATTTATTAATTTAGTGAAGAAGAAAGTCGAGAGTGCAACGCAGCCAAAAGAAGCGGAAAGCTAGGATTTTAGGCAACAAGAATGGGACGGATAAGAGTGATCGGAAGATGCACATATTGTATCCAAACACAACAATATTCATGAAGCAAATGGACATGCTGGACTATGAGGAAGACTTCGAGAAGTTAGAGAGTGGGAGGTGGATAGTGAAGGACGTCAGTTAAAATCTATAGAGTAGAAGATGACGCCGAGAGGTCGTGGATTATAAAGAAGTACTGCAAAAAGGAAGCGAGTGTAAGTGCTATGAGACGGTGAATGAAAGAGAAAGAGAGTGTAGAGAAGAATTTAAGATTAAGAGAGATAGTGAAGATTAGCGAGTTAGTAGTAGAGAGAAGAATAGGTGTATTGAGATAGATTCTAAAGAGAGTTCTGCAAAGATTAAAGTGAGAAAGAGGCAGGTTTTTGAACCATGAAAGTAGCTTGCAGAGTAAGTTAATTTTAAGAGCAATCAACTTTAGCCACAATGCAAAGACCGATAGAGAAGATATCAAACATAAATGGCGAGAGGTCTAGAGAATCGGGGTTGTATGAGTTCATGCAGAGCAAGATCGCAAGGATTTGATAGAAGAGGCCTGTCAGCAATATTGGCTCAGAAAGCGAGAAGACAAAGTTATATGTAGATTGGCAGAAGAATACTATGCGTTGTGGACTTTGGTTGGTAGATCTTTGGTGTGGACTTAGATCTCGGTGGAGAAGGGACGCAAGAACAGTGAATTAGGTGGTGGATCTAAGTGAGACAATTGGGACCAATCCCATAGATGATCATATTGATAGTCCACAGTGTAAGAAACAAATCTAACAAAGGGTTTACAGAATATAAGAGGTGACAATGATCTGTACATGCATTTGTGCATTGATCATTGGGGACGAATTAGTATTTGGATTTTGTAGCAATACATAATTCAGATGATAATAAGCACTCAGACCAACATGCATGGTATCAAGGTTGTGAGGATAAAATTCACTCCTCAGTCCAAGTTATAAGGTGGCCTCAATTAAGAATTGCTTATAAATTGTAGTATAAAATATAAGAAGCAATAAACAACAATGAAGGAGAAGAACAACACAAAACAAGTGAAATATGTACAATTAAGTAATTACACACTCTAAAACTAGTCACAATCTATTTATTGGAGATTTACCTAGTGACAAATAAAAATAAAAAGTAAAATTATATTTTCAAGTAGATAATTTTTTTATCTTTCCATTGATATAAAAAACATATAAATCTAAGTTACTACGAATAAGTTATGATAATTCAAAGTTAGAAGGTAAATAATAAAAAAGTTAAATAGAAAATTTTTACCTCAAGGGTAACTTCTTTAAAAGATCATGAGTTTGAACCTCATTAAGGCTCACAAGTAGTGTATATGGATCTCCTAGAGGGGCCATGAGGCCTTAGTCTTATCCTCCTACCTACATCCAAGGTGCCACAATCCATATGGAACTTGTGCACCTCCCTTCCTACAAGGACTACACTAGCTGCTGGTCCTCCTATTTTCTACTAGTAAAACTCCTTATTTTGCAATTTTGACATCACCGTGGTATTCAAAAACACCCAATTAGCCTATGAACCTTGTATGGTCTTCAAATCTTATTCCAATTCTTCATAATAGCTCCCATGGTGATAAAATTTATTTTTACTAAGGACTTCAAAATTATTCTAAAAATTCCTAAAAATTTCTAAATAAATTTTAGATAAATTTTAAAAATTCTTATAATATTTCTAAAATAATAATATCAATTTTAAAATATTATATTCTACCTTGGTGATTTTTTATAATAATAAAATAAATTTAAATCTACTAAAAATCCTATTTTCTATATAAATAATTAAAAAGACATGAGATTTCTTTTTCATGCTTCTTCTACCTACTGTATAACATTTATATATTTTTAATGAGTAGTACATAAAGATAGAATGCCAATATAGACATTGATTTCAATAACTAAATGCTAATTTTTATAATTAAAAAAAATACTAAATTAATTAAGATAATTACTTCTAAGACTTATTAAGATCCTATTTCTTTCTCACTAATCCTATTCTCTTTCATTTAGCATCATCTAAATACTTCTTTACTTTACAATTGTAATTTTGGCAATCTAAATATATTATTTTATCCTAAAACAACTAATGAGTCAATTTGATGACTCACAAAGGTCGTTGGCCACGGAGTGAACTAAAAAGAATTAGATCATTGCAAGATATAATCTAAGTGAGGATGGTAACAACTAACGGCTAATCTGCCAAGTGTCATCACAGCAATACTCGACTCCAAGCAAAATCTAGATTATTGTCATTTTTATTTTGGTTTTATTTTTAAATTTTCACAATAGAACAATTGAATTGAAATTGATCTAATCTCTCTTTAAAGGATATAACTTTGAATTGAAAAAATAAAAAATAAAATAAAAATAAAAATAAAAATAATATATTTATATATATATATATATATATATATGTGTGTAATGAACCATTGCAACTTTCATAATCTATTAGATTTGAAGAATATAGGCAAGGTAAAAAAAATATATATTCTAATATCAAATAAGGCCACATTTGGAATCTTTGAAGGTACAGCCTCATCACAAAAATCTTGATTTAAATGCCCAAGCTTTAGTAATATTCCTTGAGATTAAAAAAGTGATTCTAGTTGGTTCAAAAGTTATATTTGGAGGATATTTTGAAGGTCACAATGAAGAGCAGATTGTCAAACAAGACATTGGTACAACAAAAGTTATATCTAGAAGCCATCAATGCCATCTCAAGGGTCTTCTAGAACCAGTTATCAATGAATATAGGACAAAATATATTGCTTCTCTACTCTGACAAATTTTAGATTTCTTACACATGTGATTTATTCATTAAAACACTTAGGCTCCTTGTGGAATTTATTGCTAGAAGGAGAGGTGATATCACAAATATATTCTAATTTATTACTTTTTAGAATCTTCTAAAATCTTTTGTAGTCTTCTAGAATCTTTTTTAATCTTCTAAAACCTTCTAAAATCTTCTTCAATCTTCTAAAACCTTCTAAGATATTCTTAGAAGCTTTCATAGATACTTCATAGACTTCTAAAAACTTTTTAGTTTCTTTTGTAATTAAAATCTTTCATATGTATTTCCATTAAAATAAAGAAGCTTTTGTAGAAGGTTTAATAAGACATAGACCTTGTAGTATAAATAGAAAGCAAGGTTGAGATACATCTTGAATATATATTTAGATATATATAAAAATATATATTTAGATATATTCAAATTTTAGAGCAATCTAAAGTATTGTCTTGTTTCTTAATATCAATCTAATTCTTGTTCTTATCAACCATCTAATTCTTTGTTCTTAAAATCAATGTAGTTCTATATCCTTTTTCTTGTCCATTCATTATCTTGCATCATTGACATAGGATAATATCTATATAGTAATAAGGAGGTGTCTATCTAATAGTTCTTTGTATATATATATATATATATATATATATATATCATAATTTTTATTATGATGTGTATTGTAATTCAATTATAAAATAATACATAAATTTTCTATTAATGATATACAAAGCAGACCAAAAGATGAAAAAAAATAGCTTAGAGTAACTTATAATCTAAAAGTCTAATTATTCTATAAAATTAGATCTATTAGCTATATTAGACATATATTAAAAAATCCTATAAATAATAGAAATTATAAATATCTAAATATATATTTTTAAATATTTAAAAGTTTTAAAAAATTATATTAAATATTTTAAATTATTTTGAATTAAATTTATTTTAAAATATTACTTTAAAAAATCAGAAAAAAAATATATGATATTATACATCTAATTTTAAAATCATTAGATATCTTTTTATTTATTTTTATTTAACTTCTAAATTATGATTAGATATATTAATTTTTAATATGATATAGAATATAACTTTATATTTCTAACAATTTATATATTAGTTTTATAGATTAAAAGCTCTAAATAAAAAGATAAAATATTTCTACTATATAATATTTTTTATTTTTTTATTTTTTAAAATAAATTTTTCATAATAATAATAATTAAAAATTATTTATATAATTATTTATTTATTCATATAATAATAGATAAATTAATCTTTATATATATATATATATATATATATATATATATACTACTTTAAAAAATCATGCTTAGAATGAATATTATAATAATTAAATTATTATAGTTTTTCTTTGATACTAAAAGATTTATAATGATAATAATCAATTTTAATAGGATAATAAAAAATTTATTAAAAATAAGTAAAAATAATAATATTTATTATCTAAAAATAATCAAATAATATATATAAAATTTGGATAAAGTTACAAGTATTTATTTTACTAATATAAATATAAGTACGTAAAGATATGTTAAGTTGATAATATATCCTTGTAAAATATAATAGAAGTTTTTCAAACATAGATTAGATTTGCAAATATCTTTGGATATACTATATGATTATAAAAACTTTTTGTGTAGATGTTTGTTAAATACAAGGAGCTACTATAAAAGCATCCCTTAGCTTAGATATTTATGTCAAAAAAAAATTACTTTTAATAGTATTTTTATTAGTTAATACATGTAGGACCAAAATTAAGGCCATCTTTAGTCTTGTTAATGCATTTCTTGAATCTTAATCTTAATTTAAGTCTCTATAGTCTATGTGTATTTGGTGACAATTATTTTAATTCTTTACTATCTTGAAAATACACATCTTTTTAATATTTTTATTATTCTATTGTTGATTGCACATGTATCATTTATCTATTGATAAGTTTGTATTTATTTACAACTTATGACAAATTGATGTTCTAAATCTAATTTTATAATTTTTTATAATTTTTATAATTATTTAAGTAATTTTATTTAAAATAATTTTTATTTAAATAATTTGAAAATATTTTTTATTTACATAATTTTAAATTATTTCAAATTATGTATTTAATTTTATAAAAAATAATATTCTAAAAGAAATATATAAGATTTGTAATTAAGAAGATGCGGTGATATAAAAATTAAATTATAGAATAACTATTTAAAATTAATTTTAAAATAATGATATAATATAATAATTTTTAAATGCTTCTTTTTAATGTTTAAAAATTTATTTATAAAAATTTATAAAAATTTATATACAAATAAAAATATCAAAAGCTTTTGCAACAACACATAGATCATAGATTTGTATTGATATTATTTTTTTTTTTCTTAGCTATGATATGAAAATTTTTAAAATAAAAATAAAATAAATATAAGAAATGCTACCAATATATAGCAAAGTTTTTTTTAAAGTTTTTTAAAAAAAATTCTCTTAATTTGCATGTAATTGAATGTATCCAAGTAGAGTCAAATAGCCCCAATCTTTGATCGCCATGTCTACAAGAACTTAGGAATAGTTAGATAATTGAGAAAAATAAAAATAAAAATAATCTTAAAAAAGTTTTTTCATCCAAGGTAATATGAACAGATTGTCATGAAGTAGACACCAGGGGTCATAGCTTAAGGACCACGAACAACGAGTACCCGAGACGCGGTCATGGGGTTACGAGATCATGGTAATAGGTAGTACCGAGGGGTGTCTTATCCAGTCCAATCCATCCGCGGGCACGGGATACCGCGTCGTCGGGAAGCGAGGAGGCCCTCCTCCCCGTCCTCTTCCTCCTCCACGGCCAGGTCTGGGTTGCCCTTGCAATCCACAGCGCAGCCCTCCCTCCTCGTCTGGTCTCCATCGCTGCCTCTCTGATTGCGAAGCCCTCGATTGCCCCACCTCCCCGTCATGGCCATGGCTACGTCCTCTGCCTTCTCCATGGCAGCTTTGAATGCCGCCCTGTCCTCCGGTGTTGCCACCCAGACCAGGAGCCCCGTTGCCTGTGCGCGCTTGGCGACCGGCGTGAGCGTGAAGCGGAGTGCTGCCGTAGCCGTGAGACCGCTCTCGGTTTCTAAAGCTGTTGGGTTCCAGGCGTTCGATGGTCTCCGAAATGAGAATGCGCTGCAATTGCGCACTGGTAAGTCTTAAAGCTTGGTGGTTGGTCATTTGTGCGAATTGTTGGTTGGTTGGTTGGTTGGTTGGTTGGTTTGTTGGATCCATTTGGGTCTTGCATTGTGCCTGTGTCGGGGTCTTTTCGTTGCGTACGACAACGTGGGGTGTTGAGACAGAGATGTCAGGTGTTTATGATTTTGCTTTAACCTCACATTCTGGTAGTGTTGCAGCTGGAGGATAGTGTTAACTTTACTACAGCAGGTGTGGAATTTGAGGATTGAAAGGTTTTTGACCCACAGAAATCAGTTAGGTCTGGAATTCCGGCACATTATGTGCTCAACGTGTCTGGTGATGATATGGAGAATTGATCTGAATGTAGTTTTCCAGTCGAACGGCTAGAAGGCTGAATGCTAAAGCCGATGATGCTCCTTTCATCCCTGGGTTTTACATGTGTTAATCCTAATCGAATCTCATGCATTCGTATAACAATTTATATTGTTCGTGTTGTTTGAGGGACACTGGTTCAGTCCTTTTTGGTTGCAGAGAAGTATGATTGTTCATAATAACAATAATTAATCACAGTTTTTCTCCTTCTGTAGGAGCCACTTTTGGGGTGATGGGTTTAGGAATCAGCAATGGCGCGAAGTGGTTTGCCATGAGACACGGCCGCAAAATTCACCGCCTCGGAAGGCCTGCCGATCAGCGTCGCGCTCTTCTCAGGGGCCTTACCACCGAGATTCTCCGCCACGGTAGGATTAAAACCACCCGCGCCCGTGCCACCGCCATGCGCAAGTATGTCGACCACATGATTACTCTTGCAAAGGGAGGATCCCTTCACCAGAGAAGACAGGCCTTGGGCTTTCTCTATGACAAGCAGTTGGTGCATTCATTGTTTGCTGAGGTGCCTGAAAGGTATGGTGAGAGGAATGGTGGATACACAAGGATTATCCGGACAATGCCTCGAAAGGGTGACAATGCTCCCATGGCATTCATTGAGCTTGTATAGGTACTTCCTTTTAGATTTGTCGATTTTTCTGTGTAACGAAACTTCACATAATTTTGAGCACCTAGACACATGGGAATTTTTGTTATGGATGGCTGCCCATCGTGGACGACCTATTCTCAAGAGCCTTGAGTGCATCGACTTCACTATTTACTGTTCCTCTTTTCCCCTTTATAATGCATTTCAGTCTGAAGGTCTACACTTGTATGACTAGATTGCTTCTCATGTTTAGCGTTCTCTTGCTTAACGGTGGCGTTTTGTACTTCAAAGGTTTACACACTTAGTGAAGCAAAAATGACGGAGACAAAGACGAGGATTATGTAACTCTTTTGCAGTGGCCAGAAATTGAATAGTTCTACGATAACCCAATGTTTCAGTTCGGGTAGAGGCTTCAATGTTCAACCTTGCAGTCTGGGCTCATACATGTTTAGCTTTTGCAGAAGCAGGCGCTACGATGTCGCTCATGATCACGAGTTATTGTTTTGTCTTGTTTTTTTTGTTTTGTTTTGTTTTGGTTTTTCTATTTTTTCTTCTCCCTTACATTTTCAGGGTTATCTGCTCTCAGCCTGGAGCGAACCGTGACTAGTTTCTTGAAACCATTACCGATGCTCTTGCGGCCAATGGACCACGCGTATTTCTGTAGGCTTGATTATGCTTACCGAGCCTACCCCTTCAGCGGCACATCACTTCATACTCTCCGCCTGTCGTAGTTTCGATTTCATGGTCGAATCACCCACACTAAGTGTATTATCAAACTAGAGAAAAACGTTGGAGGTACACTGAAGAGGCTATGTGGAATCTAACATGCTTGGGGGATGCTTCCATGCAATCATACCTTGATGAAAGATCAATAGCCATGTTCCTCAAAGAGATAAGACCAAAAACTTCTCCGGAGAGTGTTTCAGACTGAATGTGGCCAATTCTTCCGATTCATTCTCAACTGTGACTTGTGCGGTAATTCACAAAACGAAGTCATTGCTGCTTCGTTCTGCTTTTCACAGGCAATGCCATGACTTTGAGTAAATTCGTGAGCTTTGAAAACTCTCCAAAGAGAAAGTGTTTCATCACTAATGCACAAAACTCTTACAATACCTTTTTGTGGTGTTTCTTAATAGCACCATGAAAGTTACTCTTCTCTGTGTCAGTGTAAGAACTCATATGTTCATCTTTTTATTCTTCCAAATCAAACCATTTTAATACCAACAATTGTTCTTCTTATTTATTAAAACAGCCTGAAGCGATCACCTCGACATCCTCAACCAGGAAATGAGAAACAATCCCTCAACGGCATTCTTTATCTGTTGTTGAAACTGTTGCAATTTAACATCCAGCAAACGAAGTATTCTGCCTCTCATAATTGAAGCAGCACATGGCATAGATTTCATAACACAATCTTATTTCGTAGTCCAAATATGGGTACTCCTCTTTTCTTACATCATCCAATCCCTTTTGTCGTCACTGTTACTACAAAAAAAAAAAAAAAAAAAAAAAAAAAAAACATCCAAAACGGTGAATCGCTTGTCTTCGAATCACACTCTTTATGCAATAAAACAAGTGCCACTAGCCCTTCGAATACCATGAAGCCACTCTTTGGCTTTGAAAGTATCCTTTACTTTTTCTCTTTTGTTTGTTTCGAATGGCTCGGAAGTACAACATTTTCAACTACTTTGAAGAAGTCAACTAGAGAATTTTCCAGAAAAGTTACGATACGAAATCGATGTTCTAAAGAATGGAATGACGAGGCAGCTCCATAAATATTGGTCGATAAACAAATATACGTATGTATGTATATGTACACATTTATATATATAAATTGAAGCCTGTTGGCATCAATGTCCGGCTGACGCGGCAGTTGTGCAACACCCATCTTTGGCTCCTCCTCCTCCTCCTCCTCCTCTGCCCTGCTCTGTCCCGTCCAGTTCCGTTCCTGTATCTGTCTGTCTGGCCCCTTCGGTGTGTCAGGGCCCATCACAGCCTTGATTGAGCTCCTTAATCAACCAATTGACTCAAGGGTCAGTCTTCCGCTGCTGGTGCACCATTGCCCTCAATGGAAAGTGAGAGAGAGCGAGAGTGAGAGAGCGACAGGCACAGAGAGAGACTGAGACTCAAGCTCTGAAGCATTGGCAAGGAGGGAGGGAGGGAGAGGCAGTGAAGGGGAAGCTGGGAAAGGGAAAGATGCAGCAGATGTCACCGTCTTGGCCTTGATTTGGCCCTGACACCCCAAGCTCTGCTGCAGGGTGACCCACTCCCAGGTTGTAGTAGCAATAGTTGTAGTCATGGTTGTAGTGGTACTGTTACCCCTCACCTACATGTGTAAGTGAGGGGTATGTATGATAGGGAATGAATGTGGGTATGTGTGGGTGTGTGTGTGTCTGAGGCTGGCTGGCTGGCTGAGTGAGTGAGTGATTGATTGATTGGTTCGTTGGATTGGATGAAAAGAGGGTTCCTTTCTTCCTTGTGGGAGCATCTCACCCTATTCTGCATATTTCAACAGGTGAACCACTTGCCTGAAGAAGAATTCCTTTGAAGCCCCCAGTTGCCCTACCAACTTCCCCTTCAACATGTATGTGTAATATATATATATATATATATATATTCCCTATCCCTTGGGAGATCAAAGGTCTTGATCAAAACCTTTGGCTTTTGATGGGTTCAGACACAAAAAGGATGAACTGTGCATATACTCCTTGGGTATGAAAGTGTGAGGAATTTGGAAATAACAAACAAATAAACAGGGGTGGGATGCCATGAAGGAAGTTAAAAGCTTCATTTGAATCAATAAAAAACCAATATAAATTCCTTCATCATCTTCAGTTCAGTTTTTCAGCAGCATGAGGAGGAGGAGGTGGAGGAGAGTACATGTGGGTGGGAAGCTGGAAATGCTGCCCCTATCTCTACAATTCTTGGGAGGGGGGAGGGTTTTCCCCATCAACCATGATTGTTTGATAAGTTGACGTGACCCATGAGTGTGCACCCCATAAAAGGCGCATGACCTTGACCAGCCTTCACTTCAAAAGTCCATCCCAGAAGCCATGTCCTTTAAGCTCAAGCATGAGTCGAGCTCAGGACCACCCTTCTTTTTTTACCTCCTGCCTTTGCTGTTTGTTTTACACAAGGAGGGGAGGAGCAAAAGGAAGGGAATGAAAAATATAAAACAAAAACAAAAAGGATGTTAAGAAGAAAAAAAAACACATACATATACTGGGGGGCGATTGATGGCATCCTGCCACCCACCCATTCATTACTCACGGTGAAAACAGCAAATATTATGCAGATAATGTGACAAAAAAGAGGCTCATACTTTCCTCCGCGATGAAACTTCCGCTTGGGGAGTTCTAACTGTGGAAGAAACCAGTGCCTTTGTATTTAAACCAGTCTCGAGGGTCAGGCTCAAGACAGCGACAAGGCAACAGCAGCTTTGGATCATCCAAGTCATTCTTTTTATCCATCTCTTCGTGCTTTCCCTGCTTCGCTTGCTTGTCTTTTTCCCCGAATGGGTTTTCTGCGACATAGGTAATTCACTCTCGAACCTTCTTGCCGTGTAGACCCCATAGAGTACGAGTCCCAGTACAAGATCGTCTCACAAGGCTACACGGCAAAGAGGATTTTCTCCATCTTCGGGACAAACTTTCAGGCCACGGCCGACGCTGAACAGTGACGAGCGTTACGTAGTTTAGAGACAGGGCTCATGATTCTGTTTGGGAAGCAAAGAAGGAGGAGAAGAAGTAGAAAAGGAGAGCTGAACCACCAGCCATCTTGGCGTGTACAAGAAACACACGTGTTATATTTTATTGCATTACTCTCTCAAAGGACAAGGCTGAACCATTTTCTCAGCCCATGAGTTCCATAAAATCGGTGTCTTTTGGAAATGCACGCTCAGAATGAGCACCCCAGCGAAGCTTCGCTTCTTCTCCAACATCTGGTCCCGCTTCAGGGCACTGGTGCATGTGCTCCTCGCTAAACTAGACTACAAAGCCCTAATCATTCTATCTGTCTTTCTACATGCTCTAAAACTCTGGGGATATGCCGAGCAGTAATTGTTAAGCCTCTGCAGGGCTGCTTTCATCTCTACAGTCTAGCAATGTACAGAGTAGTACAAAATATGTTTACAAAAGCTACTGGACGTGTTGCCATCGATTGCCGGAATCTGTACTGATATAGGCAGTCATAATCATGATCATCTTTTTACAAATGTATCTGGGTGTTGAATTGGCTGATAAAATGCCGGAGTTCGCAAAGATGGTCGCTATAGACACGGGTTATATCTCCCCAAGATCAAAATCGGAGGCTGGAAGAACCTTCAGAAGTCGGAAAATTGAAGAAAACTGGAAAATAAATAAATAAATAAATACGTACTCCGCGATGAAGAAAAGCAGGAAGTCGAAAAGCCGCGAGTTGGGCTGTGCTGCGGCGCTGCTCCATCGAAGAAGCTTGAACTGATACCCAAAGTTGCACGCTCAGAAACGACGTGCAACATTTTCCATGGACGAGGAAAATCGTCGCAGCAAAGGAGTGGAGCTATCGTCATCCACAGCCTGAACCAGCCATAGCGAGGCATTGCAAGGGTGTCATGTAACACACCTTGCAATCAGGAGCACCAATCTCCTCTCAGCCTCGTTCTAGTAGTAGCTGTAAGCTTCCCGGAATGAACCACTCCGCCTAAATTTGAAAGAACAGGCAGAAATAGGGTTCGACGCAATCCCACAGAACTGAAGAAGAACTGTACATGGAAGCTCTCGTTCATTCGGCTCACAAATGAGTTTCGCACTGATTTCAAAGGATTTTCTTAAACCACGCCGACTCCGAGAAAATCAATGAAGGGGGCAGCGGGAGCAGGCTCAGGGTGCGAGGGTGCAAGCTCTTGGCCCTGGTTTGTCCTTCCCCACGCGAGCAAAGAGCCCAAGTCTCTCCGCAGCTCCGGCTGCTCGGCACTCTGCCGAATCGAATAACTTCCTTCCGAGTGGCATCCTAACCTCTGGTCGCCATGTCCATGCTGACCCTCAAACTGCCTGTGAATCTCGGCCCTGCAGCTCGAAGCCAGGAAGTTCCGGGCAGCCTCATCTCTTTGGTTGTCACGGACAGTGGCAAATGGATTGACAAGGGACGGAACCCATTGTGATGCAGCGGGTGCCGCGCAAAGCCCTCCGCATCGCATCATGACTCCCACGAAAGAATCCGTGCTCTGCGGCGCAGTGTCGTCCTGCAGTGGTGGCTTCTGCTCATGTTGCATTTGCAGGCCGAGGTGCGCAGCAGACTGGGACAAACGTCTAGAAGATATGGACGGTGGCACAGGTGGTGTTGTTGAGCTCGACGGTACAGCGCCTTCCAAGCTGGGCTCACTGAAACGTGCAGCACCCAGGTTACGGAACGTCTCATGCTGTGGCAATAAGAAGCCCGGGTGAAACGAGGGAGGCGACATGGACACATTGGAATTGTTGACGCTGCGGTTGCCAGGTGAAGGGTTAAAGAGCTGGCTATGATCTGTGGGTAGAGTAGCATCGGAGACTTCCCCGCTGGGAGTCGTCGGTGCTTGCTTCTCTATCCATGCCTTCAACGAGCTGGCGTGGTGACCTAGTGCGGCTGACGATGAGCTGGGCCGTCTGCCTCGGCGAGGCGCTTGCGCTTTGCGACGCCCGGAGGAACGAGACCGCTCCCGGAACTTACGAGCCATGACCACATGCCAATGGTTCTTGACGGCGTTGTCTGTGCGCCCAGGAAATAGACGGGCAATCATGGCCCATTTGTTGCCGTGGAACCGGTGAGCAGCAAGAAGACGCTCCTCTTCGTCTTCCGTGAAAGGTCGACGATTGATTCGTGGATCTAGCTGATTGAACCACCGCAGCCTGCAGCTTTTCCCTGATAAGAAAATACACAAACAGCTCTAGTGTCAGCAACTGCTCTTACGAATGCATCATCACAGCTACAAACATCATCGAAAATTAATGCAGATGTCGCGGCAGTTGTGGCTAGCAAAGTGAGACGAAGAGGGTATCCACCTGATCGGCCATGGAGCTTCTCAGCAATGAGGTTCCAGTTTTGCGGCCCGTATTGAGACACAAGCTCCCTTAACTTCTCGTCTTCCGCAGGGCGCCAATGACCCCGGGGACACAGCTTGGATTGCACAGCACCGTCCATGGTGTCTTGGCCAACGGACTTGTGTTCCACGTCCTCGCTGGTAGACTCCTTCATCTCGTCCATGCTGCCTTGATCCATGTCCTCATCACTGGATTGCTTGACCTCCAGGTTGTACCCCGAACGCATCCACCACAAGTGACCCTCCTCCGACGGCATGCCGCCTAGTGCCTGGAACGGGATTGTGCTCGCCTTGCAAGCTACAGGCGTAACATCAGAGCCGGAATTAGAAGTTCCTTCGCCGTCTGTGATATATGTGGTGTCGGCAGATGTTGACGAAGTTGTTACCCCGGCCAGAGAGTAGCTTGCAGGGATGGGACTATACGAGCTGGCCATATGGTGCTGATGAGGGCTCAGCTGCACTGAAGCAGTGCGATGAAACTCGTAAGATTGCATCCTTTTCGTCTCCTCTTCCGCAAAGTGCAAGCACATTGCGTTACTGTAGTCTCGATCTTTTCAATGAGAATCAACACAAACGAACATGCCACTAGTCTCCGCACATGAATATGAGCACACAACTTGTAAGAGTGTGCCAGCTTCGCTAGTAGTGCAGACACTGCTGCTTCCAAGATCCCCCCGAACTTCGATAAAGACCAATAGATTAGCTCTCGTCGCACAATGGACGGGAAACACGGGCCGAAGGTTCCAGTCTAGTATAGTTTTCTCATTATCCCACTCCAAATGCGAGCTCTGACCGCTTCCGAATCAGAAACCAGCTCTATCCGACGACATTGTATTTCGAGGACCAACGGTGCTATACTCGCTCATATCACGCACCCCGATCACTCGTGCACTCTCCCCAACCCTACTCCAGCTCTAGAGTGGCGTACACACTTGCGTCTCGCACCTTTAGACACCACTCTGCACCCCAAAACTTTCAATTATGGCCACAGCTCCGGCTTTATATATCACACGAGGCGAGCGTCCAGCTTACGATTCCACGTCAAAGCAAGTCGGATGTTGGGTTGCCAACTTTCATCACCTAACTGTAGTTGACCAGCTACGTAACGTTACTGGCAAGTCAACAAGCAGTGCCCATCACATGCAGGCGCCTCTTCTCCAGCGAAAATAATGATGAGGTGATTCAAAAGACCGGACTCGAGAAGGGTGAGAGTGCATGGTTGGGAATGGACGCTATTGCCAGGCTTGTTCTTATTAACCAGCTGCCGCGGTCCGGTCCGACAGACAGACACTACAATGCAGGAGAAGTGAATGGGGCTCTGGCTATTTGCGGTAAGTTACCTGTTGATGGGATCACTTTGTGTTATTGGTTTTGTCCCGAAAGTTGCCACCGCGCCCGTATTAATAGCATTTTGTTTTTTGCCATGTTGATGTATCCCTATGCTGGGAAACAGGGAAGTTTCTTTCTCACGCTTTCACTCTTTTTTTCTTTCTGTTTTTCTGTGTGTGCTTACGGAGTAGCTTCATGTACCGTCCACGAGTTCAGTGTCCATCAGTGCCCGAGCTCATTTGTGTAATAAGTGTAAATGCAACCAACGTTATTCTGAAAATTCTGTGCTGCTTAGTTTGTAGGGAGAGATGTTGGAGCTGTGCTATAATTGTAACGTTAACATGCTTGGCTATAGAAAAAATTATCGTTTCGCTGCCCCGCCCAGGGAAGCTGCAACTATTCCATTCCCTTTCGTCTTCCTCGAAGCGAACGGGACGGAACTCGGCTATTACTGCAGCTTATTCTATTCTCCACACCATCGTTTTCTGTTATTTCCCACAAAACAACAAAGCGAAATTTGAAAATGGTTGTTATCATTCCATGTGCCATGCAATATTCTCACCGCGGAAAGCAGGAAAATATGGATATTAAAATGGAAAACACCTTTGAAAACTGGAGCGGGTAGGGGGGCCGTTATTGCTGGCAGACCGGCCACCGGTGCCCACTGCTGGTGGCTTATCTTAGTTCGAGGATGGGTTTGAAATCTTTGTTACTTTGAAGGGATGAGTTCAACAAATTCTCTGGATTGATTAACCCGTTGTTAAGGAAGGCATATTCGTTTTGTTTCCAACCATGTGCCTGCTGGATTCACGGCGACTGCTATCAGCAACACTGTTGCCTGAATGCACAGTCCAGAATTCAACGCCTCGGCCCCGATTGGTAGGGAGTTTTTTTTTTGGCAGTGCACAGTCGGATGACAATGCTCTCCTCGGGAGTTGGGCTGCAAAGAAAACGGGGCATCGTTTCCATGTGCCCCCAATTGGTTCACTGCACCCAAACCTTTTCCGTTTCCATGTTGCCACACAACTTGTGATTCACATGTGAGGTTCGATCCCACCCCTCAATATGCTCCGGCCAAACGGATACATCAATCTCGCTGCACTGGATGGAAAAAAAAATCGCGTTGCTAAAGCGAATTATCATGAAACTGAAAGAATTCCATCTCATGCAACCAAGGCAGGAAAAAGAACGATATCAACATTGTAAGATGGGAAAAAAACAACAATTACCAGTGCTTTCAAACAATAAAAACCTACTTTTTTCGGGAGCTGTTTCGAATTTCCTATTGAACACTTTAGTCTGAAATCTAACCTCATTGCGGACTAAAACATGCGCATTACGCGGCATGGGCATAATGTGAAGGCCAAGTATTATCTTACCCTACTACCTTTTCAGCTTTATATTTATCAACTTTTTTAACCTGGGGGGTGCTTGGCGCGTGAGTGAGCAGCAGCCATCCCATGGAATTCTCCTTGAGCGTAAAAACCCAGAGAGAGTTACTTTACGGTTCACAGCGAGGGAGAAAGGAACGGGGGCGTCGTACCCAGTGGGAGCAGGCAAAGAGAGGGGGTTCTCCCCACCCAACTTGGCAGTGGTAGGGTACTGCTCGCATGGATCATTGTGTCTGCACCTCCGGCACTTTCCTGTCAGACCAGACAAGCGCAATGGTCCACTTCCCCACGCAGCTGATCAATTTAAGGCGCTCGGTTTGAACCAGCCTTGGCCCATGATGAGAGACGCAAACAAAACCAATCAAAACCATACAAAACTAAACCTAACAAGAGTACACCCTCAGAGTAACAGACTCGTGTTGCCAGCAGCTCTTTGCCGCCTGCTGCTGCTTCCCGGAGCTCATCAGCAGCATTAACGAACTCCCTCCTCCCTCCTCCTCCCTTCCTCCTCCCTCCCTCCTCCCCCCATTACATTACCCTACAATGAAAAACAGTTTTACTATACTTTTTCTTTTCTTTTCAAGTGAAGAAAATGACAATGAGAATCCACTGGCGCTGTGGTAAGAGGGAAAAAAAGCTAATAACTCGGTGGACTAGGCTTGTCCACATGAAGAAAATCCTGCTCCTGCTGCTGCTGCTGCTAGGGAATGTTTTTTTGGGGCTTCGCAAGAGGAGGGAGGGAGAAAGGGACTCATGCCGGGCCGGGTTCGTAGAAGCCAAGGCGCATGCCCCTGGTGACCTTACCCGTCCTCCATCGTGCTTGTGCCTCCCTTGGACCCTCTCTTAACTCTATGTAAGTGTATGTATATGTGTGTGTATGCGTATATTCCCTCAACTATATAGATAATGGAGACAAGAGCCCGTACCCTAGTTATTGATTGTTCCCCTCTTTCTTTTTCATTATTTTTTTTCGTGATATGTCTTTTAATACTATACTGTTGGGAAAAGAAGAGGTTACACAGTTGTGCGCATGACCAAAGGCTTGGACACCTTGTATGTTTGTCTGATTCTTTAGATTTTTTTTGCAGTTTGATTTTGTGCTATGATATCATCGTGCATCTACTTTATCCAAATTGAAGTATGGATTTTAGATATTGATATTTTTTTTGGGTGGGGGGTTACTTTTTTCTTGTGGTTTGTGCACCTTGTTGAAGAACATGTCATTTTGTTTTTCATTGTATGGTATCAAGTCATGATTTTTTTTTTTTTTTTTTTTTTTTTTTTTTTGTTGATGATCTTATTTTATTGGTCGGTGTGAACAATTGTTGAATATGTTAAAGATGTGATCTTTTGCATTTATGTGATGGTGCTGATACAATCCTGTAAGATAATTTATCCCGTTATTCTTTTTTAAAGAAGTGAGTCCTTTTTGTACTTTCCACCATGAACAATATCAAACCATCTCTCTTCAATGTATTTTTTTCTATAAGAATTTCATTCCACTGTAGTTACAATAAACTGATTTGCACGTATGTTTTTAAGATACATTTTTAAATATTTGGTTCCAAATCCTAAATAACTTTAAAATCCATTTTATAAGTAATATACATGTTTATTTCATTTGTACTACTTTTAACATAGTACTTGTTTCTTGAATTGATATCTGAATAAGATTTTGAGTATTAAAAAAGATGGTTATAAAAATTCATTGATTTAATAATCATAATATTCTTTCAAAATCAGAAAAGTTTATAAAACAACTACCATTACCATTTAACATCAATAACATATTTCTTTTATTATAAATATCACATCTTTCCATACCTTACATACTTATAATCAAACTTTCTTAGCAACATTCTTACTTAGATTGGAATTCAATAAATGCAACAATATTCAAATACACCGCTTTAAAGCTTATTTGCAAAGAAAAGGTTTAGATTCTTTCAAATCCAGGTAATATTCTGATCAAATGTTAACTATTAATACACCAACTGTGCTTGTAGATATGAAGATAGCAATATACAATAACCTCTACTTAAAATCACAGAAAACTATAGAATTATGAGATTGGTTCAAGTCTTGAGAAATACTTTACCTAATAACACCTTTGTTGTTGTTGTTGTTGTTGTTGTTGTTTTTTATATAATTTTATAGATTATTGTTAACATTTTTTTTAAAATCAAAATTTTAATACATTATTTAATAACCACATGGAAAAAATATTTTCAGGTACTTAGTTATTATATACAATAGATAAATAAATAAATAAATAAAAACAAAAAAAAATCTAAAATAAAAGACGTAATGTTACAATCTGAAGAGTGTTTGCTGAATTTTAAAATTGTCCTGGAGCATTTACCAAATTTTAATGAATAAATTAAAAGAATCTATTATGGTTTTTATTTCATATGTATGTTATCTTTATTTCTATTACAAATTAGGTGTGTTTGTATGCATATAGAGAGATCTGATTACATTACATTTATTTATTCTCGTTAATAAATTTTAGAAGGTGATACTAATGCTCCAAATATTTTCAACATTTCCTAATTTAGTTTTATTGTAAAAATAATTTTTTATATTCATCTTTCATCAAACAACTAAAGTCTCTATATGATATACATAAATTTATCTTTTGATTCTTCAAATAATTTAATAAATAAGTACAATTAACAATAACAACACTCAGTTTTCACTATTGTACATTATTGGCTTTACAACAACAAACACTGCTTTCATTATTAAAAAAAAAAAAAAAAAAAAAAAAAAAAACATGTTAAACTATTTTTATGTGTTTATATATATATGCTCATATATATATATATATATATATATATATATATGACCTTGTAGATTTAGATTACATCAAATTATATCCATGTGTACTCAAAACTAGTGTTTATGTATAGCCACTAGTTACCAAGTCAACACTGGCAAACATTTTTTACACACAAACATTTTTTGAACATTATCCTAAAATAACACAATCTATAAATGAACCAACCACATGCATGCACAAAAGGCATCTATAGCTTCTCCAGTTGCATGGTTGCTTATGACCATTACCACTGTTCAAGTAATGTTACTTTTGCTGAGATTGATTTCAATTCATACCATTACTTTTAAGAATATCTCAATAAAATCGTACATTCTTTCTTTGGAATGTGTGTGGCCACTTTGATGCCTTTCTGTCATCACTTTTTTCCCACCTTCTTTGTCACAAACTGCAACATGTGTTTTTCCTCTTTACATTTGGCTTTTTTTGAAAACAGTCAATGATAGCAACCACCCTCACATACTTGCTCCAACATTAATGAAACCAAATAGAAACTAAATACAACACTAACAAAAACACCCCATGCAACTAAACAACTAGATCCAAATGACTTTAAGTTTATTTCTATATATATGTATATATATACACAAACACACATAGAGAAATGAAACACTCCTGACAACATGAGGAGATAGAAACATTCTTTCTTTAGCAGAGCAAATTTTTTCACCATTCTCCCATGTGAAAGCACTCTAGACTAGACTAAAGAGCATGATGCAATACAGTAGAAAAACTGGTGGACCTTTCATGATGCGAGGCAGAAAGTAATTTCAGCCTTAACGAAGCGACCTGCCGGAGGATGAACACAATCAGTTTCTGCTACAAAATCAAAGTGCTGAAACGGTTGATTTGTCCTGTTCGAATTTCTCAGATTTTTTTCTCTTCTTTTCACATTCAGCTTGGTGTTGTATTGTGTTGTGTTGTGTTGTGTTTTAAATTATCAAATTATTATTATCATTATTTATTTGGTTGAAGGTCATGAATTTCGGGTGATGCGTAGCTCACATTCGAAGTCACACCTTCAAAAAGCGGCAACGCATGATCTGCGCTCGAGGATCGAGAAAGGCTTGGCCGCTTCCTTGCAGAAAGAGGGAGAGAGGTAGGCTGCAGCAGAGGAGCATCCATACTGGCCCAGGGTTGGGGGTGTGTCTTTCCCACTGCAGCCTAGATTTGAGCGGATCATCCATTAAATTCCGGAGCAATACCCATTTGAAGCAGCATATTTTCATGCTTTAATCGACCTTTTTCTCCTGTCAAAAGGTTCATTCTTATGCTTCGTAGCTTCTCTTTCAAGCCTTATAAAAGGCTGGTAGCAAAAAGGCGACCATTCTCAGGAACTGGAAGGAAAGAGGGAGGAGGAGATCGTGTAAGCACACAGCGCAGATCGATCTATGAATCCATCGACCAAAGGCCTGGGTGCCGCAGCGGATCCCACATCAGAGGGATGAGAGAGAATCCAAAGGCCCCAACGTGCGCTGCAGAGTGTCAGAAAAACAGGGTTGAATCGGTCTATCTGGTTCCGCCAGGCAAGGAAGCAAGGAGCGGCTTTGCCCAATGTCCGGAGAAAGCCGACCTCGACTTCTAGATCGGGCGAGTTGAGCTACCGATTCATGTCGATCCTTTTTTTTAAAACATTTTATTCAGTTATTCCTGTTTCTTTATTAAGGGTCTGTGAGGAAGGACCACTATTTCAGAGAAAGAAACTGGAAATCGAGGCGATGCCAGAGACACAAAAATAGGATACCTTTTAAGTCGTGCAAAATAGGAAGGGGGGAGGGTCTAGCCCCATGCTTGTCAAATATCTGCCTCGGACGTCGGTCTCGTTTCATACCGCAGGTACAACTTTCCATCGGGATCGCAGCGCCGAAGTGCGTCGATCAGGATCCGCTGATCTAGTAGTTGGGTCTGTAACTATCCTCCGGCTACACGGGCCACTGCAGACTGCAGCAACGAACTTACAATCATGTCAGCTGTGAGACCTTAACGGGAATCCAAGAGCTAAGCTCATTACTTATCGGTAATCTATCAGTAATAATATAAGCGTATTCATCGATGACCGTGTAATAGTAACAGTCGCTTTGCGAAGCATCCATGCGAGAAACGATTCACAGTGGGGCGATAATTGATGTTTCATTCGGCCCAGAATTGCAGGTGTTTGTGTCAGGCAGGGAGAGGGGAGGGGGGTATTGGGGACTCGCGCCCACTCATCACGGAAACTTGTTAGAAAAGTAGCCGCCATCGCCATTGCTGGCGTGATTGCAGGCCTTGGAGCCGACTTCCCATGCCGGGCTGGGCCCCATCGCTGGCATCGCCTCGCTTCGAGTAAACTAGAGTTTATTGCATTCCAGCCAATAACTCTCGGTACATTCTATTGTTTCCTCGCGTCGCCCAATCGCGACGCCGGATCTTTGCTTTGGGTTTCGTTCCGGCTCCATCTCAGGTGATGGAGTCATGTGACTGGTGACGATGAAGGACGATGAATGCTCCAAGATTCCCCTGGCCACTCCGAAGAATGATGACCTCCCTGCCACTCTTCTGGACTGTGCGTTGTTGCCAAACCCTATCCCCTCACACCTAGTTCAGTTGCGTATACAGCCTCCCTCTAGTCCCCTAGCTCTTTCAATGCCTTCCTTTTCCCCCTCTTCCCATCTTCCCCCCTCCACCAGCCCAAAATGATGATGATGATGATGAAGAAGCTTGACATTTCTTCATAATCTCAGACAATGAGGTCCCTTTGCTATTATTTGTTTCTCCACTTGACTACAGGCTTTGGGAAACCTAGTTCCATGTTCTGTAGCATAACAGTACTTCAAACCATGCAATTTCAGAGTCTTGTAGTTTGATCTAACATGTTTATGTGTGTGACAAAGGATGAGAATTTCTGTGGTAAATTATGATAATAATAAGTGCCACATCATTCTGACCATCTGAATGAATGCATACACGAATACATACATGTGTGCATGAGTTTATGTTTGTGTCTTGGTTGAGAACATTTTTTTCTTCAATTACGCACATTGTCCTTTTTTAATGTAACAAATGCAGATATAAGTTTCTATTGACGGTTGTTATGCAGTATATACATATATAGTAATGGGATAACCTGCCCACATTAATAGGGACATTTCAATCCACCGTACATTTTAATCCACCGTACATTTTAATCCACCGTACATTTTAATCCACCTGGTGATCTGATGTTTATTTGCCGTCCATGGTTTATTGAAGAACACGCGTGTTATGGAGGACGGGAGAGACAGAGAGAGATAGACACGACGGAGCTTGGGTGGAAGGCACCCGAGACCCGGCAGGAAGGGCGGGGGCGGGGGATGGGGCGGAACTCGCAAAGCCTGCTACCCAGAATCTCGCATCTCCACAATCCGGCAGAGAGCTTTTCAACCGAGCACCGCAACCGGAAGCAACCAAGCGCAACCGGTGGGGCGGTGCAGGGGTCGGCCAAGCAATGAAGGAGGGAAGGGAGGATGAGCACGTGGAGGGAGAGGGCGAGGGGGAGGGACGACGGAGGACAAGATGCATGATCCGCTTCTCACTTGTCTTACAAGCACCAGCCTCGCAAATGATTGCAGTGTACTTGAATGGGGGCACTGCTTTTGCTGCCCCGCCGAAGGACAACGAGGAAAACGGTCTGGAAATAGAAGCAGTAGGCAACGGATGCCATCCCCTCTAGCCTCTGGCTGGGTCTACGCGTAGCAGCAGCGTCATCCAGGGGCGGGAAGGCAGGCAGGCAGGCGTTGCAGCAGCAGAAACAGCAGCAGTAGTAGTAGATGTGGGTGTGGACGAGAGTTGGCCGTAAGAGTCCGGATGGCTAGCGCAAGCGGAAATGCTATTGACGGTTACATGCACCCAGGGAGTGGCAGGAAATAAAGGAGGGAACCAGCAAATTGCGCTCTCCTTTGACTTTCTGGTTTGGACAGGGAGATCATGGCGACACAGAGAGTGGCGAGGCAGGGAGCTTGGGATTCAGGAGGAAAGTCCTTTTCCCCAGGCTTTGCTGAAGTGACTTTCTGCTCTCGCTACGCGATCCGGCCCAGATCTTCAACCTCCTATTTTCAGCAGTCCCCACTTTGCCTATCTTCCCTCCTTTTCCCTGTTCTTCCCCTCATCTCGAAAGAAAAAGGCATCAATGTTTTTTAGGTGCTTGTGTGTTTGTGCCCTAAAACCCCCCCCACTCGTTTCGCTCAACTGTGTGGCGAATTATTGTCGTCGAAACAGAAGTCAATATAATTTATTTCCCAATGGTTTTCTAAACAAATAAAATCGAAAAGGAAGAAGCAGAAGGGAAAAAGAAGCCATCAGCGTGCCGTCGGGTACAATGTCAACAAGCAACGATGTGAGCTACAAGCATTCCTTCCACGTCGACGCCAGCAACGTAATTGCGGGTTCCTGGATTTTCACCGCGTTATTCTGAGGTTTTTGTCTGTCTGCCTGTCTGCATGAATGGAATGATGGGTTCTCATGCTGCAGCGGACGGTTGTTGGCAACACGTTTAGCGCTGAGAGGAACCGTCGCGAGCAGCTTGAATTGGGGAGGGGGGAGGGATTCCACGGCTGTGCAGCAGGCTCTCAACATGGGCGAGGCCTTGATTCTGTTCCGGAATAGGATGGTGGTGGGTGCGTTCTATTTCGATGGCTTCCTTTTTCTACCCATCCCTCTCTCGTTCTATCTGTCTGGCTGTCTGTCTGTCTGTCTCTATATCCCTATCTTTCTTCCATCGCCATGGTCCCACCTCTCCCCTTGCGCTTCATCCCCTTGCAGCTCGGATAAGGCGATGCTGCAATGCCAGCCTGCGAGCTTGCTGGCTCCCAAAAACCTAAATCCTAAACCCTACCAAAAAACCCCCTCCCCCCCCCCCCCAAATCCTTACTCATGAAGCTCTTGCCACACCAATGCTCCTAATTACACTGGCACATATGTATTTTATTTTGTGAAGTACTTTGTAATGAAAATGGTGTACAATTTTTAGTTTATTGATTTGCAGTTCAATTGTTGATGCAGGTGATAATGGGTTTTTTTCAAACATGTCGTTTGTTTTTTCAAACCTTTGGATGTTTATCATCCGCTTGACGGGTAATAGGACATACTTTCCAGTAATTTGTTTCGTACATCGATTAAGGATATGTGTATTCTAGTGTTTGGAAACAGGATTCTGTTACGATTTTTTTGTTTTTTTTATTTTAAAATTTTTAAATTTGATATGAGGTTGGTACTGTATAATATGCTGCCATATTTCAGTTTATTAGAGTAAAATTTTCAGCTGAAGTGAATGCATATAGGTTTACACTGCAGTAGCTAGACCTTGATGATGGAAATCTTACAGTGAGACAAGTAGATTGAGCTAAACCCAGACTAGAAATGAGTAATTTCAAATAAAATAAAATAAAACATTATGATATTGAAAAATAAAGTGACACGAAGTGTTGAGTTCTGTTGCTTCGAATTGTTTTAAGTTAATTACCTCCATTTCAAACTATTCCCACCAATTTTGATGCTTCTATTTTGTCAAAGAGATTCGAGGAAAAAGTAAATATATGCCCGTTCTATATTGTAATTGCTATAGTTAGTCATATCCATCCGCAATGCAAGTCCAGCTCATCCTTAGTTGACGTGTCTTATTCCGACACGTCAGCGTGGCATGGGCAAGGCCACCTCTTCACCACGACGGAGTTCATTCACCATCCCAGCCTCAGAGTCTCATCTATCCATCCACAAGGAAAAGGATACTGTGGAAGAATATACTCACAGGCTGGAGGGTTCATGGCATGTACTCAAAGTCGCCTTTTTTTTTTTTTTAACTCCCTCCTTTTTGCACTGGAAGAATTCTCCCCCTCTGGAAGGTTCTATATGCAAATGGCTTCAGAATGAGGCTGGTGTCCTTCATCCACACACATACCCAAGCCCAATTCCACTGTAGAGCAGGTGTGTGAACAGCACAAGAAGAAATCCAACATGGGAATGATAGAAACAGTGCTAATCCCTAATATTCCACACCACCAAATGACGGCGAAGAACAGAATCTGTTCCCATGTGGTGAACGGAATTGAAATGACATGGAACAGCTCTGCCCCACATGGTTTTGCCTATATACTTTCCAGCTTTTAGTGGATGGAAAGTTGGAGCCATAGCTGTGAAAAAAGCAGTTTTTATGGCCTGGGCAATGGTGCATGGAAGAAGGGGAGCTGTTTTCATGGAACTGTGTCCTAAAATGTCCTTCAGTGCCCTCTGATGGGAACTGTCAACACAAGCCAATATGTGGACTTGGGACACCTACAAAGTGACAGAGATTGGCATTGGGAACGGCCAAATGGGGAACCATCCTTAAATGGGCATAATAAAGCAATAGTGCCCAACTTTACATATGATGCCTAATCCCCATTCGACCTAGTGAAACAAACACATTCCACCATGGTTGATGAACAAAGATCTGTACTGAGTCCCATGAATTTTGGATGAATTCTTGCATGAAAGAGATATTACATCCACCTGTAACCCTGAATTCTGTCATGGCTGAATTTAGCACCTTTTTTGTTTGGTCACCTGCATATGAAATTTAGGGATAAGATCATTGAACTGTTGAGCAAACTTTCATTTATTATTTATGTTTTAACTTTGATATTTGAAATACTTTTTTACTCTGGTTTGGTTTGGCTTTAGTGTTCTGTGAGAATCTAATCTTTGAGTGTAAAATGTTGTGTCATTTAGTTAGTGTTTAAATATTCATAACAATAACTTGTTTGGGTGATGATTAGCAATTGTCAATTCAGATTATTTTGTGTCTGTAGCTCATCTGGTTATTAGAGTAAGCTCGTTGTGTACTGATTTCAAAGTCTTCAAATGGTATCAACATTTATTTATTTACTAAAATTAAGAATGTAGGCGTACATGAATGAATGTATGTGCATGTAATTTAATGCAATTCTAAAAATCATAACCATTTTTTTATAAAATCAATAAAAATTGAACATATTTATATGCAGTTTTAATACAGGTATTATGTAATTTAATTATCACTATATATACATATATTAAATTTTAATTTTAATATGCATATTTTTAGTAATAATTATTGTTTAATAAACTGTGAATACAATTGTTTGAAATGAAGTGTTTGATATTAATCTGTGAAATTAAATTGCGGTTCAGAATTCCATAGTGGTCATGTATTATGACACTATTTGGTACAAAATTATGAGCTGTTTAAGAAGATTATAATACTACAATTTTAAAATTACTAATTTAATATATTATGTAATACAGATTAATATTATTTGATTAGTTTCAATATGTTAAATATCTTTAAAAAATCGTATCAGTTTCAATTTGAATATTAGACGCATAATAGATATTTCTATGTAGGTTAATCTTATTTTTTAAATGATACTGTTGTAATTATTATTTACACTTTTAATTTCAATTTTTTTCCATTTTTTTGATTTTAACAGTCTGATATATAACTTGTTAAAAAGTTAATGTCATGCTTATTTCAAAATAATGTTTTAAAAAATATTATTAACTGCTCATGTCATATATTCAAGGCATAAAAATGGATGTCACATTTTGCCAACAATTTTTTGACCAAGTATATTAGGATGGGAAAGAAAAAAAAAAACAAAAAAACAAATAAATAACAGAATCAACACAGTGTGTAAATGCTGATGTAATTGAAGTTTGAATAAGTTAATACTATGCTATTTAAATGTGTAACATTACAATTTACATCAAGCAATACCATCAACCAGTATTAAAGGTGAAGGTTTTTATTTATTATTATTTTTTATTACTGTGGATGCAAAACAGACAAGAAAAGAATTGAAAAAAAACTCTCATGTCATCTTGCAAAAATATCACATTGAAAAAATAGAAATAATAACAAGAATTTTTTTCTATCACCATAACAATATATTTAAATTTATCCAAAAAAAATTTAATGAGTTATTTCTATATAATAATCAAGAGTGATATGCATACAAACTACAATGTACAAATAGATAGATACAATCACATATCTAACTTCTAATTTACTTCAAAGATTACAAAATTGGCCTTTACTTTTCTACTAAACCATTGGTGAAAATAACTTATTTCAGAATAAGATACATGTTTTGTCTCCACCAGACTTAGTCATGATAATATAGCTCAATATTAATGACTATCATATATATATATATATATATATACACACACACATAATCATATACTTTATTTTTACTATTTATAAAATAAACTATTTTTTTGCTTCAAATGCTAATTTAATCATTAGATAGTTTAGCATGATACATCAATTTAATGAAAGATCCATTTTATTTATTTCAAAAGTAGACTATTTATCTTATTATTTCTTAAATTCTATTTTGTCTTTTTGTGAATTGTGAGAAAGATTCTTCTTTGAATAGAATTCAAATACTCATGAAATGTATATGGACACATATAAACTTTCTACATGCATTGACTTCAATCAGTAACTATGTATTTGAAGTTCAGATTTACATATTGCATGTTGTGCTTTCATATATAAGATTAATTGCTGCAACGTACAAATATTTTTTTCTTCTCAAAGTGATCATAAAAGAACCTTTGTTTACATACTAGCAAGTTTTGTTGTATAGTAAATGGTCTGAATCACAACCACTGCCTTTCCCACTAATTTTTTTTTCTAAAGAATAATGTCATGTGCACATGAACAAGCAAATGTCAGTCATGTTTCTTAACATTGATTTCAAGTGAATAGCTTTCAACTGGATAAATTAATATCCATGCATACATGAAATGTGAGACTAATATAAATATTTAAACTAAAGGTATTCAAAGTATACTCTGCTGAAAGCTATTACATATAATTATGAATCTTGAAAATAACAGAACTCTACAAAAATTATTGCAATATCTGTGTACTAAAATATTTAAGATTCATTGCTAGGTAAAATAAAACCTATTGCTATATCAATTCTTTGTATTGTTACAAAGCAAACAAAAAATTTAAAGAATAAAAGTGTGAATAAATGTACATTATGTTTTATTAAATAAAACTATTTCAACATATAAAACTACAATTTTTGATTGAAGCACTTGAATTCAACATTCAACAAAAATCATTAATAGCAATAAAATTATTAGTAGTTACTTCAGTCATAAATACAAAAAGGACATGTTTTCAAAAGAGCCACAGTAAAATTAAGTAAAAAATATCTTATTTATAAGATGTACCATGAATTAAGATTGAATGTTTTCTCTATAATACTTACACATGCCAAATGAAATTTCTGCAATGTAGTTTCTAAGCGGATTTATTATTATTATTGAGGAATGAATTTTTTTTTCAAGTTTTCATAATCCTTACTTCTTATACATGAATTTATCCAAATGAATTATTTCATATCATAAAAAATATAAATCATTTATTTATAATGAATTAATGAATACACAACATTCTTATAATTTAAAGATATATTTTTATCATTTAAAAATATCATATATATATATATAATGTGTATATTTTTTTCTTAGTATAGATACAATTCAATAAATTTGGAATTTTAAAGTTTATTTTTAGACTTAAAGTATATTTTCTATAAAAATTATAAAATTTCTTTTACAAAATAATTTCATTATTTACTATTTTAAATTTTACTATACTACAAATCAACGTGTAACTTTATATAAAAATGATCCAATCTTATTCAAGTTTAAAAAAAAAGATTTTCTTTCAACAAATTTTATGGCTTATAATCTTTTTATCATATATTAGGTGGATATGAATGAGGGGTTTTTAGAACTAGAAGCCCACTTTGAAATGCCATAGTACAAAAGTCCTACAAAGTCTTCTATTTAATAAAGAAAACTATCTTTAAGAAGCCTTGGCATTTAGACATAGTATAAACCAAGCTATACAAAATAAATCAAATTACTATTTTATTATTAGTCTTAATATGTGACATTATATCTTAATTCTAAAAATTATAAAAATAAATAAATAAATTACTTTTTATAATTTTTGTCATGACTATCTGGCTGTTGTTATTTATTTTTATAATTTATTTATTTATTTTTAGCTACTGCCGCATAATCTTCCTTACTAATAGATTTTCTTTCCTTTCTTTTTTTTTTCTATAATTATTAAGTCACAGGATACCTTTCACAATTTTACAGAACTAACCAAGCTATCATTAGATTTATATTTTTATTCAGATTAGGTGCATTTGTATTTATATATTTAATTATAAAAAACTATCAAAGGTATAGATTATTCATTTTTCTGTTGTTGTTTTTTTTTGTTTTTTTTGTTTTTTTTAGTTTAAAATAAATGAGACGTTTGGTGTGTGTAATACAATACTTTAAATCTATCATTCCATAAGATAATCAACACATACACCTCAAATGACATACAAATGATAAAAGTTTCTTATAAAATGTATAAATCAATCTATACGTTCATTTTGCAAGCAAAGACAAATACAGGGTATGTAATTCTTATATCTTAAATGAAAATTATCTATGAATGACAAATGTGATGCAACTTGTATTAGCAAAAACCACGAAAATCAAATAAAGAATAAATCAAATTTAACTTGTTTGTATTTCTTACATGCAATTGAATATTGAAAAAATCATAAACATAAAACAAAACAATGTTGCTTGTATAAGTTAACAAATTTATGAATTGAAATGTTGAATGAAAACAAAAAATTAGTGAACTTATTTGATTCCCAAACGAAAAGCTATTACTTTTATCTATCCAAATCAAATTAGTAGCTCATTGAGCTATATTCTTGTGATAATTATCTTCGCAGTAAATTCAAAGTAGACATTGCAATGCATGCCACAATAAAGATTTATTCTTTCATATATATATATATATATATATATAGAATGATATTATAGAAGATAAAAGTAAAAATAATTTTTTTCTGACTCTTTTATTGTGCCATTAGGATCAAAAAGTATGCCAGAATTTTTGTGAAACAACACATTATTTTGATTCAACAGTGGTTTTTCATTTGTCTTCATTCCAATTACAGCATGGATTTATATTTGGCAATCACTAGCTGATATAAATTTTTCCACCATTCAAAATTTAAGTTGAATGAGTTCTACAATTATTTGGAATATTAACTAAAAGCTATAACTTTTCAAATTATTCGCATGTAAAATTGCGATACAAATAAATATTTTGAAACACTCAAACTAATTTTGGTTTGAATTATTTTAAATTCAGTAAATTTCATAGCAATTTACAAGGGCAGGCATGCAAATCCCGCGAGTAGATAGACATGGCCATGCTATATAATGACAACAAAAAGGTAAAAAGGTGAAAGTGAAAAAAAGAAAAAAGCATGGGAGCGACATTTGAGACATAAATTTTCTCTCATCCACAATTCATCCTCTGACATTTCAAATATAACTAATCTTAATCATCCAAGGGAAGAGCATCCAAGTTGCTAATTTAGGATGATCGCCCCCTTAATTTATAAGATTTGGGTCTGGGCCCCGCTTTAGTTCCATGCCCTCAAAAGACTTGATTATATTAGCCATAGAATATTTCACTTTGTCATTGGCGGGAGTTTCGGACATATCGAGCCACGTCAGCACAATAAAACATCCGTCACCTCATTCATCTTCATCCTTGAATATGTCATGTTTCTTTCATTCGTTGTTTGCATTCATGCTGTTGGTAAAGTTTGCCTTTGATGAATACTAACAATGGGTGGATAGTTTGCTTAACCATGGGTAATCTCTTGAAGGGTATTAGAAATCTTTATATAAGTGGAAGATTCTTTCAAAAAAAGGTATTAGAAGCTTTTTACACTTTGTTCACATGTACACACTCTTTTTAGAACACCTTTAAAAATATATGTAGTTTTTGGTCTCCTTGCTCCTAGCCCATGCATGTGATTTATTTGGATCCAATCCAATAATAAGGTCTTCAATAAGTCAATCATCCTTTTACAATACTTGTCAAATATGATAAGCTATGTTAACATGGAACTTGTAGCATTTCAGTGTGTAGAGATGGTTTAGATACTCTTGTAAGTTTGACTAACATTATAGGAGAGAAAAAAAAACACATTGTTTGTACTATACCAACTATAGTAATTAGTGTGGATAACACTATTTATGAACATTTCCAAATAATGTGGACCAGGAGTATATTTTATTCAAGTCAATTGCAACAAGGATATTTATTGAACATTCAACAACATAAACTTGAAATGTCCTCAACAATATGTTCATATGTGTGTGTGTATATATATATATATATATATATATATTTTTTTTTTTCACACACCTACACACATTGACATACTCTTCTTGAATTGATAGGAAGCATACTGCAGAGTGTTTATAACATAAGACTGTATCAAATAACAGTGTGTGTGTTTTTGTAGCAATGTGTTTTATGAATTGGAAACCATGAAAATGATCTCACAGGCCATGAAAATTGTTTTGACCTTCACTTCCTTTGTGAACTCTTACAGATGCAAAATTAATGGCTTCACATTATTCTTTTAGAGAATTAGAGACACAAAAGTTAGAAATATCCAATTTACATATAAACATGTATGTGAGCTGAGCTGGCTACACATGAATTAGTGTGGACCACACTATTTAGAAATCCATACTATTTTCTAATCTATACCAATTAGTATAGTTGGTGTAGTTCAAAAAATAGTATCAAATAAGAGACTATGCTCTTGCTATATGGATATGCTCTTGAATTTGAAGCTTAAACACACAACCCCCGTTCCTTTTTGACTTCTAGTCATTGTTCTAATACTAGCAAGGGAATTTTTCACTGCTAATGCTTCAGGGAAAATAAAATAAAAAATAAAATAAAAAATCAATTGACATTGACCATGACTAAGGTATATATCATCCCAAGAGTTTCAATAGGTCACAATGGAAGGAAAATTCATGTTGGCCTTGTGTACTTTTTGCATATGAGGCAACAGACAACAAGAGGCCAATGAGATCATGGCCTCTTCTGTTTTTTTTTCTTTTTCTTTTTCTTGGGATAAGGAACACCGTTTTTGGAACCTGTGTTCCTCGCATTGGGCATAGGGAGCATGTTCCAATGATACAGTTCCCCATGTAGGGTGTCTTGCTCAAACATGGTGCGGATGAGATTTCATGCACAAAATTCAACATCTCATCTATAATTGCACACTTCATTGGTGTACAAGTATGTGTATATATATGTACAATGATGTGATAAGTATTCTTCATGTACTTATTTGTTCTTTTCCCTTAAGTTTTTATTAATAATAAAAGTAATCTATTTGTTTAGATAGTGACCACAAACTTTAGCTTTTGTCAGCCCCATCAACAAAAAATATTTTTCCCATTTGGATACAAAACAAATATTGTTGTAGATTATAATTTTTGTGAACTTTTTTTAATACTTTTAAGAAATTAAAAATACATTTGACTAAACCTCCAGATCATAAATTCATTTTTCCTTTGTTGATATATATACATATATATATGTTTTAATGTCTACCACCACTTATGAGACATTATTTGCATTGCACATGTCTCCCAATTAACTTATTATTTTTTGTTTCATAAACATTTCTAGTAAAAGGCTATTTATGTTTAAGAGATAATATGAGATGTTGAAATTGAGAAGTCTCATTTGGTTGGGTTTATATTTAAATATTTTGCACAAAAACCATGAAAAAAAATACATGAGATAGAATGCCCTTGTTGTTATAAACATGAATAGTGTCATTTCTTATTATTTAAATGGAGTCCACTTTAAGAGGTGGTTTATGCAAAATTTGAGAAGTTATATAAAAAGCGGCTAGAAACACATGTATATGTATATAAACATGCACATTATAAATTTTGAATCATGATATGAGTTGAACTTTTAAGAATTATAATAAAAAAAAATATTATGATCCACATTATAGTCTTTTTCTCACTTTACTCTCTCTCCAAAAGTTGAGGCTTCCAAAGAACAACTTTTCTTCATCAACCTGAGACATTTATAAGGTTTTTGGACCATGGACCAGCTTTTACATACAAAGACCCTCTAACATATTTATTTTTGCACAAAAAATCCAAATAAATTACATATAATCTTATATTTTTTTCTACAAAAACTTCACTTAAAGTGCATGTGGCTCCTTGGCCAATTGCACAATTTTTTTCTAAGCAAATAATCACTAACAGATGTATGTATATGTGTGTGTATTATATATATATATATATATATATATATTTATATATTTATATTTCATACAAAAAAATGATCACAAATATATACACAAGTAGATAGAATTATTCTGGACTTTTGACCGAGGATTAATGCATATAAACAGGAGTGAGGAATCCGTTTATTAATTTAGTGCTAGCCTCATTCCCCTCATGAACTAGAGCCTAGCTGGCACTCCTGCTGACTGGATGAGCGTATAGATGCTGACTGGACCCCACAACTGGCACGAAGTCCAAGACAATCTAAGTTATGATTGTTACATTGCCAGCTTCGCAAATTGATGGAGCCCACTTCATGACTTAAGTAAGAACCAGCCAATGAGTTTCCACCTTCTGCATTTTCCTTTAAATATATGTGCAAATATAATTATAAATATATATATGTATATATATATATATATATATATAGGGTCTTACATTGGCAGGTATGCGTTGAATGAGGTCAGCAAGAGTGTATTGCAAAGTTCCAGTTCCCAACACGCTTTTTATATAACATTCTACTTACTCTGTAGTGATGATCATTAATCTATGCCACGTCATTTTTGTAGTTTCCTATAAATGCAATGCAACCCAAAAACCAACATACAAATTTTTAGGATGACGCTCTCTAGTTGCAATAGAAATCATTGGATTCCAAAAGTCATTCATCTTTGTTGTTTCCATTTATGTTTTGTAAAAATTGGACTAGAAGGATAGTTTGCTTCCAATCTAGGTTTAGATGCTACAGAATGCAACATGGAGAATCTTCCTAAAAGATAGAGGCATAGCCCTCAAATTAATATGATTGATATTTTATCTATTTCAAATTTCTATTGTTTATTTTTAATCAAAATTGGCTATTTTTTTATTATTTAAGAGTCTATGAATAAAAATTTAAAGGTATTGATTATTGTGTTTTTATTTAGTATAGAATACCATGTTTAATAAACATTGTGCAAGGAAAAGTTGTATCTTGGCATTATATGAGTCTAATTTGTTGAAGATCCAAATAATCCATATGCATGTGCTAAAGATGAGTAGTAAAAAGCTGTATTATTGTTTAACAGAATGAAGGTGAAATATACCAAATAATATTTGATAGAATTTAACAATAGTTAAGTTTATGGTTAAAATATTTTGGTACAAAGTTGGTTAGAGGAAGTGTAATAATCTAAAGTATTTTTAACAAATGATCAAAGCCAAATTTCTGACATCTTAATAGCTTGTCTTCAAAACAATTCTCAGATATATTTTAAAAGAATAGATTTTGAATAAGAAGATTTATTTATTTGTTTATAGTTAAGTGCTTACTATTGTAGTAGAGATTGCAAATATTGTGTTTAACTTTTATTTTCATGTTTTACAATATACATAACAATTTCGGCCTTCAAAAATATAATTATTTTAAAAAAACAACTGTTTAAAAATCTTGACCTTTAAATAATATCATTTTAATTTAAATAACGATAAGTTTCTGTAATTCACATCAAAGGAAGCTAATAATCTTTAAACTTGTATGACATTAATTAATGCAATAAAAAAGAAGAATGTGACACTTGGTTTCTTGATGCTACTTTTGATGGTTTTACCTTTTGAAAAGCATTTCTTCATAATTTATATCAATTTAAGACTGGTTTTTATTACAAGTATTATATTATGTTAAGTAGCATTTTTTTATCAAAAACAAATGTAACGTTTTAATTATTTTTATAAATATTATTATCTTAAAAAAATTGTAACTGAAATACATATATAACATAACAATTACTTCAGATATAAGAAGAATAAACAAAGAAATTATTTAGATTTTTGTTCCAAATATTTTGTCTTCATCACTTTTTTCAAATACAAAATTAAACACCAACGTGAATGAATCCAAATCATATTGTAGCTGTTATTTATATACTTATTTATGTAAATTATTTAAAAAAATAATAACTTAAAAATAAACACTATTGCAGTGTTTTTATTATTTTAAATAGACAGAATTAAAAGAAGTAGTCTATTTCTTTTAATTCTCTCTTTTGTAATTTTGATAATAAATTTTATAAGTTTTATTCATATTTTTTGGTATTTAGATATGTCTTTTATTACAATTTTTTTTTTTTGTAAGTGTTTTGAGTTATATTGTTAGTATTTATAAAAACATTTGGTTGCTTTTATTTAGTGCAAATAAGGTCTAACATTTTAAAAAATAAAATATAACAAAGTTTTTAGAAATCATTATGGGTTGCCACTTTATTATACATATATATGACACTTTCAATTATAGTTGGCATTTTATATTAAATAAAGTGTAAAAAAAAAAAGTAATTATAAAATAAATATTTTGAAATCATTAAATCATAGAACTTTCTCAAGAAAGATAGTCAATTCTCTCAAAAAATCCAAGCATAAAAACATTAATATTAACTTTGAAGAAGGTAATCCAATCGTGCTTTTAGGAAGAATAATTTATAATTTAAAAAATATTAAATCCAATATCAATAACATTAAAAAAAAAAATTTTTTTTTGTCAAAGATGAAAGATTTTAAAGTTTTTTTTTTTTTTTTTTTTTTTTTTTTTTTTTAAACAATATATGAAAAATATGACAAAAAGTTTGTTACATATTTTTGATTAAAAAAAAAATCCAATTTTTGTTCATTATCTTAGAAAAAAATTATACCAATATTTTTAGAAATAAAATTAAAATATCAATTATTAAACAAATAAACTATTTTTTAAAAATAAGAATATATTATAAATTATAAATATTTAATAATAAAATAAAAAAATTATTGAATTTCTTACTATCTATATTGATATCATTTCATTCTATCAAAATTAACATTTAAACATAAAATTGATGTATTATTAAATAAATCTATATTTAAACTAATTTTTTATTAATAAAACTAATATGTGTGTATGTGAATAAATATCTAAGTGTGTATTATTTTTATTTTTATTTTTATTAAATTTAATCAAGTCATATATATCTTTTTGCATTAATGTATAGATTATAGACATTGTGCAAGCATTTGAGGTGGACATTATTAGAAATATATTTAGTATATTTTTTAGTTTTATTTTAAATAGTGATGCTTTATTACAAATATTGTAATGACATTGTGGTGCAAGCAAGTATAGAAGAAAGATAGCTCTCATAAAATTGAGATATTGAGGAGGCAAAAAAACAGACACAAAGATGATTAGTTGAAGGTGCCAAGATGTCTTCTTCTTCTTCTTCTTCTTTTGTTAGTGCCATTGAATGTATTTACCTATAAAAATTTAAAGTTTGAGTCATGCATAGGTTGTCTAATAGTTCTATTTTAGAAATATAATTGATTTTCACTAGTTGCTAATGAAATATTTTATGTGAGCATATTTGAAGATGGTTAGGATGCCAAAGGAAGAAAATTGAATATTGAAACAAGATAATAGTGATAATATTGTGATATAGATCTAAAGAATAAACCAAAAATGTTAGCAACTTATTGTATTCATTAGTTATTTATTTATTTATTTAAACATGTATATATATATATATATATATATATAAATTTAAAGCAAAAGCCAATATCAAATTTATGAGATTGCATAAATTTAATAAACTAGCTAAATTACAAAAAAATTCCTAATAATTTATGTGGTTGAAATGATTTTATTCAATCACATAAATATTTCAACCACAAATAATTTATGTAGTTGAAATATTCAATCACAATAAATTATTTGGTTTAGATATGATAATTCTTAAAAATTGGAAAAACTAGTTTTTTAAGGAAATTTCTAAAAGTTGTTTTATTTGAAAGATTTTATTTGAGTACATAAGAACATATACACCACCATATCTAATAGTGTTAATGTCTTAAATTTATGGATTAAAAAACTAAAGAATATCAGAGATCATTGTTTATAATCTATTTCTAAGAATTTTTTGACTCGTTTATTTTTATGCATTATTAAAAAACTACCTCTGAGGACTTTGATGTAACAACAACAATACCTAGATGATTGCCAAATATAAAGTAAATACTAAAAATATAAATTTTATAAGTTTTTCTTAGACAAAATTTAATGCATTATGTTTAATTGGTTTTACATGAAGATAAAAAATTTAAATGTCAATTCAAATGTATATATTTTTCTCTATCATACCAATACTTCATATTGTTGGGTAGTTGTAATAACTACAACCTATTTAAATGCATAAATACCACATTAATTTTTTTTAAAGATAATATTATTTATTCCAATGATAGTAAAAAAGAAAACATTACATTTTAAAGTACCACTATAACAATAGATTTATAAATATAGTTTGAAAGAAAGAAATATTATATATATATATATATATAACATGTAAATAAAAATATATTTTGTAAAAATAAATAAATAAATGAATAAATCATAAAATAAAGCAATTATCAGTTTTTATTTAGATTTTAAATTGATAATCTAATAATCATAATTTTTTAATAAGTTAATATAATTATGAATAAATTATTAAAAAAATGGAATATAATTTTTATAATTTACAATGATAACAAGTACAAATTATGAAAATCATAGTTTACAAACAACAACCTCCACTTTACATATAGTGGGTAATCTCAACCATAGCAAGTTTCCACTATATTAGAGAAGTATGGACATAAATACACAGTTTAATAGAGCGAGAGAGAGAGAGAGCGAAGAAGAAGAACAGAGTGGGAATGAGTGAGTGTGTGAGTGAGTGGGTCCGAGTCTCTCTGTGTGTGTGTGTGTCTCCCTGTCTATTCTTCTCTTTACTCCACTCCACTGTGGTCTGGTCTGGTTCTGGTCCAGCGGAGAGGGTGTGAAGCACAGTGTTGGGAGGAGAGCTCCGGAAACCAGTTGCGTCTGCTCATGCTCATACTTCCTGCCATTGCATCTCTCTCTCACTCAGATTGTGGCTTTGCTGATATACTGCTGTGGACTCGGATCAGGAGAGATTTCGTTACCTCCACGGTGGCTGGCCCAGCCTACCCCCCCTCCCCACTGAAAGCTGCAGAGCCGTTGAGTGTTGCAGGCAGACTGACACACATAGTGACACACACACAGACACACAGAGAGAGAGGCAGACAGACAGACAGACAGATAAGCAACCGTGCCAGAACCTCTCCTCTTGCCATGCTATTGCCATTGCCATTGGAAATCGACTGGTGGTGGTTATGCCCCGCTCACCTTCGGCTGAGTGCCAACGTTTTTTTGCTGGGCAGCGTAGTGATTTGCACCTTCCCACCACCATGAAATCCTTCCGGGGACTGGTAGTCGAGATCCACACCAGGTGCAGCTGCATTGCAGCACATTCAACGCCGGTGGCTGTTGGTATATCGCGGTCGATGCGTGAAGAGGGTCGTGGTTTGAAGGATGTCGACACTGTATGACTGGTTTATTATACAATTTTTTTATTCTGACAACACCTATATTGATGTTTTTATTTTTTATTTTTTATTTAAAATTAACTTGTTTACTTGGTGGGAAAAAAAATCTAGTGCAGTGTATCTGTGCTTAGAGAGAAACATAAGATTATTCTTATAGTATTTATTTATTTTTAAGTTGAATTTTTATCACAGCCAAGGAAATGGCCAATGCTTTACTTTGTTTTGTTAAGTAATGCTGCTAAGGTTAACATTACAGACTTGTTTCCTTCAATTTGCTTCAAAATTATTGATGCTATTGAGAGTCAGAATGGAACCAAAACATCTAAATTAGACAGTTTGCATTCAGAAAAAGCTGACCCTTGGAAAGATAATCGTTCAAATCAAAGCACAAAAATAAATCTGTTTTAGTACCGCTTTTTGCCACCCCTTAAAAAACTTAGATTATTGTTAATCGATTGCACATAGACAATCGCTGAATGGTTCCTGCCACTTATGTAAAGATCACACAGTTCTTTCTGAAATTTCAACTGCTGGATAACATTATTGGAAAAAAAGGATACTTGGACCAGTTCCACTAACAATAAAATCCTATCTCCAAGTGCTGTAGCGATCGGAATAACCGATTGGAGATCTGAAATTCTGGTGATTTGTTCTTACTTTTCCACAACTGAACTACAGATCTGAATGGCATTCTGGATTCGGATTCAAGGCTTGGAGTATCTAGCGAGATCGCAAAACCAGAAGATCTAGATTTATCGGTTACTTTTAAGGTAGCGACAGTTGTTGTTTCAGAGGCTGGTTTTCAGCGCACGGAGGCTGGCACAGCAGTGCTCTGCCTCACTCAAATGAACCTGTTCCAGGCCGTTTTTGACAGAAGTTGGCGTGAGTATAATTTTTTGAGGCTTGTGGGTAAAGTACGCCGTATGTCTACCGACATCCCCAGTACTACTCCAATCTGGACTACGCTTGAACCGGCGCAACGTATCCATTACGCCCATGTGTTCATACGATATTGTGTGCGAAGTCTCGGCATGATCTTGCGCGAAGATTCACAATTCTTTTAATACGTTCCTGTAGTGGTCACACCTCATGCTGCAGGTCTACAATGATGGACATCTAATGCAGTGGAAACACAGCTTTACCTTCTTTTCTTTGTAGATTGTTTTGTGAATTGCAATGCTGCTAGGGGTTCTTCGATCGTGTGCTGAGTAGCTGCTGGTATAAACAGATTCAATCCTCTCAGACATGTATGAAAGCCAGCGAGAGTAGGACTAGCAAATTCATCTCCAGGAATACCGTATCAATGGAAAGACATCTTCGAGTTTGTGAATCATACGATTTTTAGGTCACCGTGCAATACGGACGGCTCTGCAAACAGTTGCAAATGACTTTGCAAAATCTAGATTCTACATATACATATATATATATATATATATATGTGTGTGTGTGTTTGTGTGTGTGTGTAGAGTATCTCTTTAAACTCAAATAGTCAGTATATTTACAGGAATCCTAGAGAGCAAACGTAGCATAACAATGCAGAACCCTTGGGACGTAACCCACTGCCAGTCTCGAAGTACTGCAATTAAAAACCTTGCTGTAGTTCGCATGGCTTACTGGAGACCTGAGTCTTCAGTTCCTGAAGCGTCCGGCCAATCCCTCCCAATGAAAGATTGCTACTATGTCCTTGTATTTCGAGGGGCCCTCACACGCACAAGTTACTTAATAATGCTATGCTTCCAGCATATATTATATGTGGAATTGCCAGTGGTGTCATATGCGCGTGTGAACTATTACCATTATTAGCAGCATCGAAGGTGGCCAACTTCTACACATAGTACCTCACCCTTCACGCACTCTGAAATGGAAAAAAGCCATTATTGAAGAAACCTAGATCTGTGGGAAGTTGTGTCTGAAATAGGAGTCCTTTGTGCGTAATTGAAGAGGTTATTTGTGGTAATATCTATACGGAACTCTCTCTCTCTCTCTCTCTCTCTCTCACACACACACACACTTACACGAGAAAGCTCACTGAGGAAAACACACAACCGAAAACATTAGTGGCCGACCTCCATGTGAATGTTTCACTCGACGTGATTCTAGTGCACTTCAACTCAATTCGTAGCCTCTGAGAGGTATCACTTGCCTTGCGAGTTCTCTACGAGGACAATCATGTAGTAGGAGGAACTTAAGGTAAGGGTGGAATGGGAATTAGGGCAAGGGTTTAACCAACACTTCGACTTGTGATTCTCTTTGCTGCCATCTTGTGCATCGCTACTTGGTCACTACATCAGGTTGCAAATGAGCGCAAGGTGAGGTTTTGCTGGATGGTCTCTTCTGCAGCTGTCAAGGTTTTTCATTTCGTAGAAGTAGAGCGATTCTGATATTGGACCTACAAAAGAGAAAAAAGAAAAAGTAAAAAACGTTTAAAAAACAAGGAAAAAAAAAAAAAAATCATAGTGTTCTATTGACAATGAGCCATCGTTGCCCATTTAGTAAGAGTGTGACAACTTCAGTAGAGGGTGAACCAATGGATTGTATAACTAAGTTGCAAGACTCAAGGTTGATTGAGATTTAGGTTTTGGTTTCTTTTGAATAATTACAACAAATAAAACAACCACACAATTTAATTTTTTTATGAGATTGCTACAATACTTGAAGTAGGGCATTTGTGTCTTGTAATCTTGGACCCTTTCAAGGGCAAACACTACAGAGAGATACTGTCTGGGATCCATGGATCTCCAATTGGAAAACCATATCCAAGCAGGGTGGCACATTAGTGTGCTGTGCTCTAAAACTGAAACAACTTTATAAAATTATAAAGTAAATAGAAAAGAAAAATTTAAAGACAAATAAGGGAAAAAAAAAAAAAAAAAAAAACAAACATGTAATGATCATAAATGCTTAAATTCAAAGAAAAATACAAGGCTTTGCAGTCCACATGGACAAAACCTACTTCACTAATCAAAAAAAGAAAAAAAAAGTAGTAAGATTAAAAATTTAAAAATAAAATCAAATATGACATAGATACTAATAATGAGAAAAAAAAAAATTCTAACAAGTAGAATAAATGGGACAATATTAGAGAAGATTAGAAAAAAATTATTTTAGATATATTTAAAACAAATAAGAGAGTAGAAAATATCTTAATAAACATATGTTTCATAAATACATGAAAAAATTTGAAAGATAATATCTTAAAATATAATATAATATCAAGATATATAATAATAAAAAAATATTATTATTTGGCAATAGTATCAAAGTGAAAATCTAAAATTTAATAAATATCTATATGTCAAAGACATGAACTAGAAAAAGATGCATAATCTAATAAAAATTGTATCAAAGAAAAGTCACAAAATAGGAATAAGAAAATATGTATATTCAAAGAGAAATTGGGATGGCTATT